>CAJFCX010000151.1:0-34254 GCA_904066255.1 Eimeria sp. OTU-X | reverse complement strand
AGATGTTTTCCATGTGGAAATGTATGTGCTGACGCTTCTGACTTCCAGGCTACTCCAGTCTCCAGTTGACAGCAGCCTGTAGCTGATTTTCGTATTTTACCATATCCCTCATCTAATTGCAGATTGTAGTCAACGCGGTTTTAGTATCAGACGCCACGTGTTGTTTTTCATCTTTGAGCGCCTGTTTTTAGAGTAGCCAGTTTGTCCTCATCAGTTATTTCTTCGTGAGTGTTCTCCGTTTCGCTCTGTATTTCAAGGCGACGCTCGACGATGAGGCCCCCGAAAACCACCCACTGTATCGTTTGCCAACGGCTAGCTATTCACAGAATCTTATACCCTTTAGTTTCGAGCGGGTCAACATGTATAAGCGGCGAATATCTCTTCCCTACGTTCTTACGCCAGTTCAACAGCTTCTGGCTAAACTGCGTCTACGTAAAGATGATCTTCAGTCTTTAATATATCTTTCCGAGAAACTGGTTAAGATTGCATTCAGTATGGACAGCTTTCCAAAGGGAACTATCCCCCTTTACGAAGTACAGGAACCTGTCATGCGGCGATTTCTCATTGCGGATGCATTGTGGTGCATTTGTGTTGTGGTCGGCTCGTCAATGCAAAAGGAGATGTGGTGGGATAAAGTGATGGATATCTTGGCGTTCTCGCCAAATGTGCAAATATCCAGCGCACGAGGTAAAGACAACCGTCTTCGGCTTGTCCGTCAGTTCATCGCCGCACTTTGTATATACCGGGAGGGACGGCGTCCTTCGGCTGAGGAGGTAATTGAGCTCAAAAGAGAAGTACTTTTCTCTCCAGATGCCCCGGCTCTGTTCCGCGCACGAGGATATGACAAGTTGAGGCAATTTGGTACTGGCAGGGTCCTTGTCGATCCCACGACACGTCCACAGTTGCCATCTCAATAGGAGCCTATTCAGAACTCGATTACTGATCGCATCCACTCCTATTGATGCTGTGAAGTGCACACGTGCTCCCACGGCAGTCTCTAAGGTGTCCACGTGCTTCTGGCTTCCTTCTGGCAACGTGTCAGTGCTGTCCTTAGTAAACAGTATACCGGACCCATCAAGTGCCTGTTTGCGAAAATTATATTCACGTGGAAAGCTATATTTTAGTATGGGTTTCTCGTTAGGGATCAGAGAAAAGATTCCACCGTGTGAGGTCTTTGGCAACCAGCGTTACGAAGGAGCTGGATTAGGGACGGGGTATACAATGCAGAGCCTGTGTGGGCAGCAAGGCTCCATCAGGTACCTCTGTCTCTTTTTCCGAGAGTCCTAGGATAGTACGAGGTTCACAACCTACGTCAAGCAGTTTGCATTTACACAGGCGAAGCCTACAAAGAATTGGTTGAGCTGGTGGAACTGCGTAACGGGGAAAAGCGCAAGTAATCCTCAGGTTCCCAAGCTCTCCTCCCCTCCACAGGTTTGGTGACGGGACCTGTCTCCGGAAACAAGGAATAAATCTGGCTAGTCGAGCCGAAAAAGCGGAGGGGGCTACGGAGTCTGCATTTGAATATGAGCATAATTTGACTGGTGGCTGGAAGGGTCTCAATGATCCTTTAGCAGGCTCGCCTTTGGGGTTTTCTGAACAACAGACGACCCACGCCCTGCAATATTTTTCTGAATGTCGCACGTTCACTTGACCAGGAGAGACCAAAGATCCCGTTATTGCATCAATGAGCATCGGACAATAGTCCAGTTTCCAGCGATATTCTGTGTTTTAATTGTCAGCGGGTGAGCAGTGGGGCCTTTAGTGCATTCTATGTTTATCTTAGACCGCATTTGCAGACAGCGGAGTCGAGCCCTTCAAGGACTTGCTCAAGACCCGAGCTTCAGAGTTCGGCTACTCTTGGCAGTGCAAGCGGCTGTCTTTACCCATGTGCAGTAAACAGTCGAATGCAATCAGCATGCAAAGCCCTCAGGAGTGTTTTCTAAGCTAGACAGTGCCAATCCAAGCACAATTATCTCCTTGCGCAAAACATCACACTCATCACCCAAGGGACGTCCAGTCGTATGCTAAGGGGCATACCTCTTGTTTTTTGAGTTCCCAGAGACTCGCGCTGTTGAAAAAACCTTTAGTACCTATCTTTAAATGCGCTGTATTTGTGTCGAATTGCATATTTTGGTGCTGCAGCCGAATTACCCACGAACTCTAGTTAAGTGCTCCTTTCTCCTCCGCCAATGAAATTCTTTAGGTCCCTGATACAACTCGTCCTGCACTGGGTTTGGCTTTTTCTCTGGAATCAACCGGTTCTCAGCACGAGCCCGATGCGGCTGTCCTTGCTCCCACTTAGCCCCCGAAATCGCTACACCCTCACCAGTAAGCCCACAAGTGCTAAAGAAGCCGCACTATCAGCAATCACCCGCCTCCTAGCTAGTCTTTGACAAAAGACCGTCGCTGCTGTGGCGTTTCCCTTGTAGTACCTCCGAAAGGTCCAGGCACCAGCTTTGCATGTAGCTCAACTTCATCGTTTATTCTCCCTCCAGAGACGTATGCTGCGTGGCGACACCGAAGATTACCCTTGCTACTGCCTGTCAAGGTTCATGCATGCATACAATAGCTCACACTGATTTTCAAGAGAGGCCCGCATGCTTTCCGGCAGGGTATATTTCGATGCGTTGGTGCCATTGGGGAAGCTTCTGGTTAAGCCAGAGCCAACTCTACAGAATTTCAGTGGCCCAAGTAATGATATACTTGATAGAGGATATAGTATACAGCAAAAACCTGAATCAAACTCATATATTAGTAGAGTACCTACTACAACACATGCTAATGATAAGCAATTACCGAAAAGCTGCCTGCCTCAGATACCTGCCGGGAGAGTGACCAGTAATACATACGACATGTTCATATTTCATAACACAGCCGGCTGTCCCATCGCAGATGAGACATAGACGAGCACTTGGAAGGCGATGTGCATGCCTACAAGAGCCAAGGGAAGGAGGACGGCATCATTGTCTGCGCAAGCTAAGGATAAATTGAAAATGTAAGTTGACCACTAGAGGAAGACAATTTCAACGTCCCCGTTATAAGGGCAGAAACTGCGCCATTATGAATGCAGAGGGATGGTGCGTCGCTGAGGTCGTGAGGTGGTCTAGCATGTGAGCGAGATGCGTTCTGCACAGATGGCCCATTCCCTTTGACAGCCTTAGCACATGCCGAACTTAGGACGAAATTGCCTTATTCGAGATGCGTCTTGCAACACAACCTCTGCTTGCTTCCACAGGATCGACCACGACGTCCGGATTGCCTGTGGGTGATCAACCACTTTTCTTCTACACCTGCCGAGCTCTTTGGAGCACTCCAGCAGTGCTTTCAAGGATCAAAGGAGGGGTTACAGGAGGGGTTACTGTGTGAGGGGTTACTGGTTCCTGCCTGCCCCTGAAGAAATCGCGCAGCTACAAATGAGCAATGGATACAGGCTGTGGCAGCATTGCACTGATTTATGAGGCTGGTGCCACGAGACAGGCCTGAGCTCATGGAGGATCCCTGGAATGTGTAATACAGCTGGATTTGAAGAATTCTATTGGTCCTCTCACTGTGAACCTGCCGCAGCGGTAGTGCCGCAGCGGTAGTGCCGCAGCGGTAGTGCCGCAGCGGTAGTTGCATCACTATAATGCAATGCTGCTCTGCTGCTGCGTACACGGTGGTATAATGGGGAAGTAGCATGAAGTGACATTTTGTCCTTGTCGAGCATTGTACTTTGTTCAACTTGTACATTTCTTGGTTTCATCACGTCCCTGACGGCATCTAGAGATGCAAAGATGAGTACTATTTGCCTGCAAAGACAAAAACTCCAGCTGAAGGCCACAAAAGCTACAGCGTAGAACAGTTAAAGCCAGCAAACATCCCATATAAGCAGTTGCAGGAAGCTGGCTGACCACTACGTTTATTAACAATCAAATTTGGTGAGTATGTGTAGGCATTGATGGCCAGTTGGGTTTTAATCGCCTTCCTTTACGTCCTTCGCGTTGTTATGTTCATTTTGGGTAGTGGGAATTTCCCCTTAGTCCTCAGCCATGTCTTTGCCGAGTAGCGTCTATGCATTGTATACCGTGTGAAAGCGCCAAGCAATACACAACTGGTTTTTTCCCAAGGCTGGCTTTATTCATTGCGTTGGAGGGTCCATTGCTAATCATAGTGGAAATCTGGCTCCAGGTGCTTCGCAGTTTGGTTATGTGGAAGTCAGTAACAGACACACGGATGCACTCGCATCTGCAAAGCGTTTGTACTGTGGGCAGCGCAGAATGCTAGTCCACGGTGAAGTGTGCTAGTCGTAGGTTCATGCGATGCTGATTTCACCTCTGGCCTCAACCTTTCCGGCGGCGTGCACGCTTCCATAGAAGGCAAAATTTGTAGAGGCAGAGGTCCCGCTGATAGGCGTGTAATGAATTTAAAACCCAACCTGCTGAGGGGTCAAAAAGGCTCCAACAGCCACATGCCTGGGCTCTTTCGCTGTCCACAGGTGCTCGCTTGTATTCCTTGCCTGCTCCGCCTTTAGAAGAAACTCCACCTCATCAAGTTTGAGCGTTTGAGGATTTCTAATGAGCGGTGACCCTTGAGATTTTCGACGTCTCTACTAGCGATCTCAGCCAAATATTGTCGCGCTTTGCCTCGCTCGTTACTAGCCACTCGACAGAGTGTAGGGCCTTCTCATCTTCTTATGACTCTAAGAAGTGCTAATATTGCCGGGCATGCAGCATCTTTACGGCAGCACATCTACTTAACCATGCTTGCCTCCAAAAACAGACCTGGGAACGTCTTTTGGGCCCTACCATGAACTTGATGCTAAGCTAATACTTCTCCCGCCTTATAAAAGTTACCTCTTCCGTGCGCCTAAGGCATTCGATGAACCCTCTAGTAGACTATACAGAGTCCCTACCTAGAGAAGATCTGAAACACTTAAAAAGGTAGTGGAAAAATGGTATTTCGAAGCATTCTCCGGAGTTATGCAACAAAGAGCAACACCGAAAGGGTGTGCTCGAACAACGCACCTACTCAGTGTGCCCGAATGCAATCGCATAAGTTCCGCTTATGCGCTAGAGGTGCCAATGCTTTCAAGAGATGCTTGTCCTCTTCACTCACATCTGTTATGTGGTGCAGCTTCCAATGGAAGTTTTCGCATCTGATGCGGCAAGAACCCAGCTTCTTTTCGACTCCATCCACGACAAGCTAGCAGCAAGCGCCTGCTTGAGCAGGACTGCAATTCTTCATTAAAAATGTCCGCGATGAGCACAACGGTACCACCTATGCTCCTTCAGGGGTGGCAGCAAAAGTTGCGTCATTGAAATAGCAAGGCATCAGCAGCCGGCAGCTTCTCTAAGTACCTCATAAGCACGAGAGCGAAACCGACTCGGGAGTAGCGGGGAACAAAATATTTCTTTTTTCAGCTCAACTACCTCTGCAGCAGCTGGCCGTCGTCCCTCTCGATACGTTTGCAGTGCATCGTTCAACCGGCAGACAAACTTATACCGGTTGGAATTCATTTGTCTATGTGATAGTTTAACATTAGGAAGTGACAAAAGCTTGTCCATGACTTGAGGCCACCAATCCTCCCTCCCCACTGGAGGACCAACCACTGTGCCAATGCACCATAATGCATCTGCTGTGAGAAATCGACGCATCATGGGTTCGTAGATTTCGGAGAGAGGGAGACTTGGTTTTACAAAGTTGCCCATGTACGACAAAGTTTTAACCAGTTGTTCCGCCAGCTCTATTAGTGACTGTTGATCCGCAGTTTGGAGGCGTTCCTTATTCATCAGCCTGTGAACTGAAACCAATGTTTGGGGGAAGCTTGGTCGGTTGGTATACATGACAGCTTTTGCCAGACTGAAGGGGATAAGCTGACCTGGAGGATCAGCTTCTGGCAAACGATAGAATGGATGTTCTTCTGGGGACATTGTGTTAACAGTAGGCTAAGAACACGAGCAGCAGAGAAGGAAACAGCGCAAGGGGAAGCAATCGATAAAGGCATGATGAACAATGTAAAAAGACACAGTCAACGACGAAGGCACACAACAGGCGACTGACAGCGAAACCGTGTAGACAAATGCGCGCGATTTGATATTTGGGCGAGATCATAATGTACCATGCTAAGCTGCAGACTGGTGAAGCTGGAGTAGCACAGAAGCCAACGAAGTCAGCAGCAACAACAGCACACCCAAATAGAGGAATAAAATGGTCCACTTCAACGATAAGTGCTTGCAACTATCCTCAAGTGTCAACCGTCCAAACACTCACGTGAGAAGACGCGGATCCAGGCTGATGCACCTCGCTCGATGACGGGATCGATGCAGTTGAAGCCTGAAGCTCGCTGGGAGGCCAAGCGGGGAGATTAAGTTCAGGAACCTGAAGCGAAACCATACTTCTGAGCCTCCGATAATGCGCGCAATTGAGGCTCCAATGGACAGAAAACTCACGAACGACAGGAGAAGGCACATTCCAGTAAACAATACAATTGCGGTTTACACCGCTGTACCAATAACCTGGCAAGTAAGGAGTCATAAACAAAAATTCATTTTGCAGCATGCAACGGGTCTTTACAAGAAAAGAAATCCCCAAAGCAGAAGGAGCGTAAGGCATATGCGGCGTCGACACGACTTATGTTTCAACTTTCGTGTGGTTTGTGACATGCGAGAAATCCCTGAAGAAGCGATAACGTGCAGTATACCTTTGGTGGGGGCCTACCTGCAAATGCTTGTTCATGAATGCTGGAATATGCTGTACCATGAAAGGATGCTGCTGATATTCCGAGCTTCCGTCTTTCTCCGTAGACACTCCAGTGGGATCCAGCAGAGACGGCACACCGTGAGCATCCCCAAGAGGTAGCTGCGCACTACTTCGTTTGCTGCCATGAACCTGAGGAGGCGGATCAGCAAGTTTACTGTGGGTGTGGGCTAGCTGATCAGCCCCGTCGGCCGGCGTTTGATCGCCCAATTCCGGTGAGTCACGGTAGTGGCCTACACCGCTCCTTGGGAATGAACTCGAAGACGGTTCCGTCATGACAGCAAGCGACTGCTGCCCTAGGGTTCCTTCATCTGCAAGTAACATATCTAGAAAACTGATTTTTGTTATTGGCTCAGCTCCATGCGATGCTGTTTCGGCTTGTGTGGTCAGTGTTGTCCTATTAGCTTCATCAGCTCCTTTCTGGCTGGCCGAAAAGTCTCCAGAGAATTGGTACCCAAGGGAAATCTGGTCACCTTGCAACGATGGTAAGCTGCTGCCTAGCTCTGCAGGAGGCTTCGCGTTCCCCTGCACATTCTGAGCATCCACAAGACGGAGCCTCGCATTATCGCTTGTGCCTCCATGATCAAACGGACTAGGCAGATTGGGAACATGCTTGCTGGTGTGGGCTAGCAGATCGGCTGCGTTGGCCGTCCCCTGAACGGGGATGCTGTGTGGGTCATTGCAGCCTTCTGCTGCGTTTCCAGTATATGGCGTCGATGATGATTCTAGTATGTAGTCAAGGAACCACTGGTCAATTCGACTTGGTGTTAGAAAACGTTCCTCGAGCTGATTGCCATCTGTCGCACCCACAGACCCAGCCCTAGCAGATTCTGTTTTGATTTCTGTGGTGAGCAGTGGGGTGAGAGCGCGATCAAAATTTTCCCTATTGATATTGCCAAGAAATTGATTTTCCCCAAGGGTGACAGACTGTGGTTTGATAGAAGAGCCATGCGAAGAAGAAGTTGCAGAGTAGTCAAAATCAGCCTGCAAGTCTCCGGTCAAATTCTCTTTGTACTCCTCAAGTAAAGGCCTTTTTGCTGGCATCTGGTCGTCATCGTGGGAATGCGGGTTAGGCTTCCTTTTCCCAGGGCGACTATTTTGTTCAGGTTCTGGGCTCTGAAGGGGTGCCTGAGAACCCATAGGTGTATTATTGCCTTCTTCTTCACCTGTTTCTATCAGCTTCAAAATGCCTTCGCACGTCTCCTCCTCATCGCTGCTAGCGAGGCGGCGAACTACTGCAGTCCTGGACTGTCGAAGGCCCCTTGAAGAGAGGCAAAAATAGGAAAAAAGTACGATAACAAAAACCAATGAAAAAGCAGTACTACGAATAATTGCCATTCCATTTCTACTTCGACTGGCAGAAGGAAACCTGACGGTGCTGTCATTGCCAGTTTGGGCACGGGGGGGATCGGACCACCGCGCATCGCCACCCCGCTGAGAGAAATGAACGTTGGGAGCCCATCGTGATATTTCCATTTCACAGTGTACAAAATCATATAACTAAATTTTGACTGGGGAGAACATAAAAACACGTCTGCACGACGCGGTCGGCGCACGCATACTCCCGTGTGCAGATCCGGGGATAGGGCCCGATGGGAAAAGACAAAGCTGCAACTTGCCAGTTGCGCTAAGACAAACTCACATACGCAGTACACCAAAATTGTTCACCCGATAGTTAATCGCCAGCAGCTCCACAGCAGTGCAGCTTTGCAGGCGTGCAGCCCCCCTCGTCAATGTGCAGAGAAGCCCAGGCGGGCTGCTCTGCACATTGACGTGGGGGGTTACTGAGGCGCTGCTCGCCTTCTCGTAACTGTTCTGTTGAATCACCTTCGTCAAGTATCCATAAAATGAGCGCACTCTGTGATCGTGTACTTCCGTTTTCTCAAGCAAAAAATCTGCCAGGTAATTTACACAATTGATTTAAGTGTACCCTTTCTGGAGTGCACGTTCATCCATGTCTTCCGCTGCACCCAACCAACTCTCGTGTGAAGGGATTCACATCGTAGTCAGCGCACTTTTTGATTATGTTCCTTTGCCGAATTGCCCAAGGTGCACTTTGGTACTGTCTTAGTGACACAGTTTGGTCAATTATATTTGAACACACCACCTTCAGATGGTCACTTTGCAACGACACTAGAATAATCGAGGTAGGGTGGAGTGCTCCGGGCTTGTGATGGAGCACTTAAGATCCGAGAGATGGGTAAGCCACCAATTTTTGGTTCAATATCCTAGATTTTCCCAGGGGGGTGGAGGCTTGGCTTTTGCCAAAGTGCCCCGTGGTTTGCCTCTTGCTCAGCAGTAGCGCAACTCTCTTATCCTCAGATTTACCAAAGAGAGATTACCCGCAAACTGGGAACCGATATGCGAGGACACTGTGAACGCTGCCATAGCTGGTGCGTGGCCGACAATGCCAGATATTTGTGGCTCCATTTACAAGTGGGTGCACGGCAATCAAGTTTAAAATGGCTCTCTCCAGCGTTCTCCCAGTTTAGGAGGTTAAGGAACTTCTGGCGTGCACTCCTTGAACAAGTGTGACATAGAGAAGCTACCAAATGTAGCGGAAGTCCCTGCATTCTCCTGGAGGCTCTTACGCATTGTCCCGTACCGATCCCCCTCGGTTTACCCATAGTCACAGACGTATTCGGAGATCAGGGAACTTCTTATAGTAACTGCAGCTGTGTGAAGCAGCTTATAAAGACGCTCATATTAAAAGTATAGACAAGCACTGGACTGGTGTGAAGTGCCTGGTATAGCGGGAGAGGTAGATGGCCTCCCCTGGGTTGTAGAGCAACTTGCTGCAAAAGGTGCAAGACAACCCCATAGACAATCACAAACAAGCCTTGGGTGTATGCTCAAACACTACAGACAGTTGTTGAGAACTTTTTACCACGTTTGTCTACTAGGGACGGGTAAGCGCTCATGTGTCCACTTCAGCCAGAGTTGTCAAAATCGCACAAAGTATGCTGCATGCGCCTCCGCTTGCAGAATACCCAGGCGTCATTGTGTGCCTGTCTCTGCGAAGCACCACCTCCATCATCTAGACAATAAGCTGCTTGCACAGAATACCTAGTGTTACGGCAGCGGCGCAGAAGGCTACTTCCCGATAGATATGTGGAAGCCCACCGCACTCTGATCTGTTGTTCTGTTTAGTTCGGTAGCCGGTTTGGATCCCCGAGGTTGTGTGGTAGGCAAGCCGAGGAGATTATGTTGGGTGCGCCTAATTGGCACTGGCCGATGTGTCAGGCTGCCAAGATAATATACACTGATGCATACAAACATGGAAGAAGCTATCCACATAGATTAGACTGGAACAGCAAAGATATGCTTGGCACGACGGAACACATACAATGCAGAATATTTGGGCTTGCTGGGGTGTGAAGGGGCAATGATTGCCGGTTAATTAGGGGAGTCCCAACCTTCAGCTGTGTTGTTCAATGCCAATGTCCGCCGTAGTTGTAAGCGAAACAAGGGTGGCCTGTACAATTGCATGAGGAATAGCTTCGTGCAAGCAATCGTCAGAAACCCATTCAGCTTGTCTTCTTCTAGCCATTTAGCGTAATATTCGCTCCGTCACTAGCCTCTGCGAATCGTTTCACGGATATTTAATATCTCCGTCTTCTCTGGCTGTAACGTGTCACCATTGAGTTGCTGACTCTTTGCTGGTAAATTTCAGGGGTGTTTCGGGGATTCCATTAATTGTTTTGGAATATTAACATTAATAGTCTGATGACACCGCGAAGACTGGGGTAAGTTGAAGACGCGCTGATCCGAGAACAAACAACAAAATGTGTTATCTAGCGCACAGAGAACTTCTTCGGCTTATTTCCCTCCTGCCCGCTTCTGAGGGGCTGCATATCCACCAAAGTTAAGTTACGTATGTTGACAGTGACTGGTGAATGTCACGCACCGATGTTTCTGGCCTGGCATTCTTGTGCTTTGTTCATACATTCCTGTGGAACAGTGAGCTGTGTGTGGCAGACGGGGGTTCTCGACGTACGGGTTTAGCTTCCGAGAGCTTGATCTAACGTCGTGTCTGCCAACGGTGCAGCAGTGTAGACAGCGGATGAAGGAGTGCACTGAGTGGGAGTGATTGGAGGGTGCTTGAATTTGCAGTGACGCGCAGCTGCGTGACAGTTCAAGCGTCAGTTCGGCAGTTTCACGTTTCGCCATATCTCACTTTAGGATGCCCACGAACATTCTTCATGGTTTCCGAACAGCTTTTCGCTTGCTTGGCTCCTTCTGAACATTTCTCGAGAGTTCCGGAGATAGTTTCTTCGTTTGTAATTCCCTCATCTTCTGCAGCATCACAGCTCTCGACATCACCGAAGTATCAACAAATCAAAGGTGCTGTTCATGAACTGTTTGTGAACAACATATATTCTCCATCATCTGATATGCAGGTCCTGGGCTTGGTCCAATGTGCCGAGACCCCCGACCGCTGGTTGGAAGGAAAAGTTCGCTTTCCCGATCGATTATGCAAGAATAGGAGGAGGCCTCATCCCCTGAAGAAGGTTTCAAAAAAGCGCCTCAAATGTTCGCAATTTGCATACACTTTTGCAGAGCGCCGCCCGCAGTAATCAGTGCAATAGACCAGGTCGCATTGCTTTGGGATTGAAGTTTACTGCTTTCAGGTGCCCCTATGAACTATAAGTGATACAAAGCGAAACAACGGTTGTTGGCCATGTTAAAGTTCATTCGCGAGTTGTTGCTAAGTGAACTTGACTGCACTCCCCCACTCTCCCAATCCAACTAATTCCCCCTCCAGCACTCCCCTACCTAGACAGAGCGGCCCAAGTAAATGAAGCTTTTAAGAAAGGAGACAACCGACAGCCTAGCTTATGCTGCAGCATACTCATGCAGCTGCAAGTAGTGATTACCAGCCACCCCCGCATGCAGCCATAAGTGAGCCCCAGTTTCTGCACATACTTACATGATTTGCAGTTTGTGCATCTATCTCTGCTTGTACAGACTGAGAACAAACCGCGTCTTCAGAATGTTTCCAAATTATAAGTTGTAAGTGACCTAAACACAGCGTCACCGGGTGACTCGAGCTAGTTTCAGGGGAGATGCGTCATCCAAGACGCAGGACGCTACAGTCAAGGAATGAGCTGACAAAAATGACCGGCTACACACCTAATTGGGCGGGTGGTTCCCGAGCGTATCAAAAGGCCTTGGTGCACACCGGAAGCCGAGGACCGACAGAGGAAAGCTCCAGAAGTGATGACCAAATGACCTCTAGGTAACTGGCACGAACTAGGAGGTTGTTCGAAACAGCCACCATGCCATGCAGCAATGGAAAAGGAATACCGAACTGATTTAATCGTTGGCTAAGGGAATAGGAATGGGGTAGCCCGATAACTGAGAAGTGAAACCAGAAATTCAAATGCACTATGTTTGAGGTGGAGAAGGTGCCCACAGGGAGCTTGTGAGACTCGAATGTGACTGACACAAAAGCTCTCTATCGATGTACTGCTTCACAAACACGCAATATGCAGTTGAATACGACGCAGTCTAATCGCGCCTTCAACAAAGCCTACAACGTACACATTGCCGATACGGAATTCTTTTCCTACAAGAGCAGTCCCAGGTATGAACCAACAAATCTAGCGCACGCTTCTAGATATGTCCTGTTCCACGGGTTAATGCAGAGTTCCACGGGTTCATGCAGAGCCATCCCCCCCCATCAAAATTGCCTTGATCGAAATCGCTCCCCGTTACCCAAAATTACGTGTGGAATTCCTCAGCCATCCCCCCCATCAAAATCGCCTTCATCGAAATCGCTCCCCGTTACCCAAAATTACGTGCGGAAATTCCTCAATACATTGTCGGGTTAAGGCTTCATTTTCTCCCAAGATTTCAGTCGGCAGTTCGCGAAACTTCCGAATATTTCTACTCTATAGTCTCTGCCGGTCTCTCCGGTCGTTGCTGATTATGCCGTTCCCTCACTGCATTTGGTCTTCAGGAAGTGGCGAATATGTAATATAACTGTAATTCACCACCTGACGTTGCATGCCTTTGGCTTCGGTGTACTGCCGCCAATATATGGAATATGGCATCCTTGTTCTGAGTGAACATCTCTAGAAAAAAGCATACTGGTGCGTAGGAGGCAAACGCTGAGAGCTAGAAGCGGAAAGCTCAAAGCTGCACTGATGGGGAACATCTAATAGAACATACCACCGCTCTGTCTTGTTCTCAACTCGAGAGTGTCCTGACCTAGGCCGCTCCCCCGCTCATGATGCAGTTGCCAACTCCTCTTCCCGCATCCGCAGAAATAACGCCTTGTCCAGCTACGCCGGAGTGTGTCTCCAACGTTGCACCGCGAATGCAACTTGGTCCCTCCCCTGTTGCAATTATTCAGGCACTTCGAATATGGTGCAGCTGTCTCCGATGCCGATTCACCGGCATGAGAAATTCATGATGTGACCAGTGCTGAATGGCCATAGGCACTGAAAAAGAACACTGAATGCCTATCTGTGTGCCAGCAGCTCTAGAGTAGTTCAGGCCAGCCATGACATAAATCCCACTGTTGGCTCTCCGCCCTGCAGCGAACACCTTGTGATTTCAGTGTGCAGCACACGTGATGCTAATCGCAACCTCGTCCTCATCAGCGTTGTTGCTTATGCGAGTGTTGGAATTAGCAGGCTGCCTAAGCACTAGCTGCTGCTTGTAGTCGGTGAATATGCTTTTCCCCTTCCATTGCCTACCAGTAACCGCTCCAATCCCCGACTTCACACTGCACAACAACTTGCCGTCAACGCTCATTATGTATGACCCCACCATGCAACTGCGTCACGGTAAGTGGCAACGCAATTGGGAAAAACGAGCCCAAGACGCGAAAAAATGAAGCCCCAGCTGCGCTCTTGCAAGATACAGGACCCGCATGAAACGTAAGAAAATGGGCCACATATCAGGAGCTTGCTGGTAAGTCTGCACAAAACCTGCCTAAGTCTAGTTGAGCGCTGCCCACGAAATGAGTCAAGGCATGCCATTTAGTGCAGATGTTCCATCCGAGAAGTATGAGGCATCCTATCTGGCAGATTTGCTTGTAACCGTTCCAGTAGTGGGACGCATTTCTATCCCTTCAATATTGTTCTCGTGAATATGGCAGCCTCCAGTTTCTGCCAATCCTCCGACAAAATGCTGAATGCCCATGTAGTACAGCAGGTACCCCGTTCGCTCTCACTGCCCCCCTGAAGCTGGAGCAGCTCTTGAAGCAGCAGTCCTTTTAAGCATTGACAACCATGCTAAATCGTCTACTCTCCATATGTCATATTCACGTCTCCGAAACAGTAATGGACTGTTCTCTTTACAAAAAGTAGATCTCTTCAGCCCAACCACAACACGGGCTGAAGGACGCCCACCTACTCGATAAACAGACAGCGCTGAAAGCAACTTCTTAACGAAGACGTCGCGACTATTTATATTGAACCTCGAAGACATACTTATTTCGGGAATATCTAATAATTTATCCATTAGCCAGTCCCACCACCTCCCCTTCTCCATTGGAGGGCCAACCACGTGGCATATGCTCCACAGGGCATCCGCAATAAGAAATCGCCGGGCCAGAGACTCTTGTATGTGGCATGTTCTGATTCGTTTCCGTCTAAACCTGCCCATGGAAATTACACTTCTGATCAGATCACAGGCCAGTACCCTGAGGTGTTGGAGTTCTTCACGTGCCAGTGTTGGCTTGAGCATCAACCAACGAACCGGCAACAGTACTTGAGAAAGGCGTTTACGAGAAGCATTACAAATATTCGCCTTCCAGTCAAAGTATCCTGCGGGTAACGTTTCAATGACTACTGGAAGGCGGTAGAATGCGTGTTGGGCATAGTGCACTTCGTCCAAAGGACCCCTGGGCCGTGGATGACGGCTTTCTGAACCTGCAATGCCCTTCAGGGCGCAACCAAATGCATAAACAAAATATCCCGAATACTTGCTACCTAGGGCACTACGGATAAGAAAGTACGGATACGACTGCACCCCACATGACCTCTACCTCGCAAAACTCTGCACGTTATGCATGCAGTTACAAAAACTGCGGGTTATAGCTCCGCAATTTCATGTATGACTCAACCTTGGTAACAGAACGAAATTGAGGGAATAATCCGTGTTAAGTGTAAACTTTGCAGCAAATTCATCATCAGGCAGTGTGGCACAAACAAGCCAGCAAGCCTTACGTCCTAGCCATAGTGATGAAAAAGACATAAACAGAGACACTGCGCAGCACAACGGCCAGACAAGCATAAAATATATTGGGTGCTTATAATGGCATTTATTTCATTTCGGACATGGCTGCAACTCACGTCCCTATGTGCTCGCGGCAGTCCCAGCTGACCACCTTCTCCACGAGGCCCACTATCCCCTGATGACGGAGGTTTGCCGAGAATGGCCATGCGCATTCCAGAGGTGGACGAAGGGCGCACCTGAGCAAGCAAGCTCAGTACAGCTGGGTATACAAGATATACACAACTAAATCGTAGGCGGCAAAGCACTCGTTGCATTCCTATCTAAAACAAGAGGCACAAATTGCTTCCACGTCAAATTAAAACAGAAAAGATATCTATATTTCGCGGCAACACGACGGTAAAGGCGGCAGCTACAACTGCAGCATAACTGCTGGCCAATTTTCGATGCGAGAGCCTCCCCTAGGTTATATGCTAATGAACTATCTGATGCATCAGCACACACTGCCTGTTTGTCTGCTGCAAACCTCGGGATCCTGGGCTCCTATAACGATCCCCTCCTCGGCAACGCCACCAAGCATTCCAGAAGTTGAGGGCGTCTGTACCTGTCCAAGAAAAAGGCGCAAACGCAAGCTCCATACAGCTAGCTTCACCAGATATAGGCAACCACATCACACCAGCAGATGACCTTGCTGCATACGCAGCTAAGGCAACAAAAGCAAATGTTCTACCTTCTACATGAACACAGAGCAATACACCCTTAGGCAACCCTTCAGACTTCCGTAAAAGTGAAGCCCACAACCTCAACAGAGTATATATCAAATTATAGATGAGAAAGCCTCATTTAGGTCCTATGCTAACGAATCAGCTATTGAACACCACACATTATCTGTGCGCCTGTTGCAAACATCGGCATCCTCAGCTTCCATGGAGACTGTCTAGAGAATAAGAACAGCCTTGCAGGCTCTGCGCTTCCCTAGTAGCCAGCAGATCATCTGGGAATTGCGCACGCCCTGCTCCGCATTTTGAGCTGCACAACGTACCGTCCAAACTTCACCAGATTCCCCTGCAGTTGCAGAATCTATCCACGAACTACTAACGAGGGGGTTTGAGAGGGAATGCCCCAAGCCAGAACCCGTCGCTGGCAGCCATCTACCCTCCGAGGCCTGGCGCTCGTCGATACCGCCTCCAACCATTCCAGAAGTGGAAGGCTGTTGAACCTGACGAAGTAAAAGACGCAAAAGCAAGTTTCATCCAGCTATCTGGGTTGGGCATATTCGGCTAAATCACTGCAAAACCGAATCTCTTTGCGTTCGCACCCAACACACCGGGCACAATTGCTTCACCAAATATGTGAAAAGAAAAACAAAACAGCTTTACTTCCTTTCGCACAGCGATATAGAGACGGAGTCTAGAACAGCTGCACAGTTAATACGAAAGCTTCGATAAGGGAGCCACACCGACGTTGTACACTCCCGAATAATATACTCTAATCTCTCAGGTAGCCTAGAAGACTGCGGCACATGACTGCCCCGCCAGCGCCCAGACTGCCTAGAGAATTAGGGCAGCCTTGGAGGCTCTGTGCTCGCCAGCAAACCATCCCCACGTTGTACACACCCAGCCCCGCATTTTGAGCTGCACAACGTACCGTCCAAACTTCACCAGATTCCCCTGCAGTTGCAGAATCTATCCACGAACTACTAACGAGGGGGTTTGAGAGGGAATGCCCCAAACCAGAACCCGTCGCTGGCAGCCATCTACCCTCCGAGGCCTGGCGCTCGTCGATACCGCCTCCAACCATTCCAGAAGTGGAAGGCTGTTGAACCTGACGAAGTAAAAGGCGCAAAAGCAAGTTTCATCCAGCTACCTGGGTTGGGCATATTCGGCTAAATCACTGCAAAACCGAATCTCTTTGCGTTCGCACCCAACACACCGGGCACAGTTGCTTCACCAAATATGTGAAAAGAAAAACAAAACAGCTTTACTTCCTTTCGCACAGCGATATAGAGACGGAGTCTAGAACAGCTGCACAGTTAATACGAAAGCTTCGATAAGGGAGCCACACCGACGTTGTACACTCCCGAATAATATACTCTAATCTCTCAGGTAGCCTAGAAGACTGCGGCACATGACTGCCCCGCCAGCGCCCAGACTGCCTAGAGAATTAGGGCAGCCTTGGAGGCTCTGTGCTCGCCAGCAAACCATCCCCACGTTGTACACACCCAGCCCCGCATTTTGAGCTGCACAACGTACCGTCCAAACTTCACCAGATTCCCCTGCAGTTGCAGAATCTATCCACGAACTACTAACGAGGGGGTTTGAAAGGGAATGCCCCAAACCAGAACCCGTCGCTGGCAGCCATCTACCCTCCGAGGCCTGGCGCTCGTCGATACCGCCTCCAACCATTCCAGAAGTGGAAGGCTGTTGAACCTGACGAAGTAAAAGGCGCAAATGCAATCTGCATGCTGCGTGCTGATCCAGATGTACGGCACTAGGTCATAGAAGAAGCAGAAAGCACACAATTTTCACCGTTGAATACACCAGTAAATGTGCGTCATCTACACAATCAGGCCTCCGTAAGGGCGGCGCAAATAACACAAGCGGCGTTGGTAGCCGATGGGAATGCCACCTATAAGAATGCCGCCTATACCTCCCTATGGTCTCGAAATTTCTAGTTTGCTATCACAGGCTGGCTGTGTGCCTGCCAGAAACCGCGGGCTGCTGCGCTTCGGTAAAGAGAGCCTAAAGACCTCGAAAAGCTTATCACGCTCACTGCTTCCTTAATAGCCAGCAGACAATCTCCACGTGAAGAACCCCCGGGTTCTATTTTTATTGCTTTTCGACATACCCCTGAAACTCCATCGGATTGCACAGAAGCCTCAGTTTCTATCCAAGCATCTTCAGGCGGTCGCCCCTCCTGTAGAACCACCGCTCTCTGTAGTGGCAACGGAGTGGCCGTCGAGTCCAGAATGTGATCAACGAACCATTGTTCAAGGGCGACTGCTTCTTCCAAGTACCGATCTATCCATGGATTTGAGTCTTTTCGTTCTGGGTATTCGCTGCCTCCCGTCATGCTACCGGTTGCAACTGAATCTGCAGCTGCAGCGGAAGTGCTCTGGGTCGCATGCAAGCGCGTGGGCGCTTGTGGGTGTGAAGGCAGCGACCCCGAAAGCAAGTGAAGGGAAGGGTTGAACTTGTCATCGGAGCTTGCTGTGGGAACATCCGTTTGAAAGGGCCTTCGTTCCACCGAAGGCCCTTTCGCTGATTCCACGTCTCCATCCAGGTTATGGTTGGGGTACTCCCGTTTTCGTGCAGCTCCTCTGGAAAAGCCTGGGCTGTCAAACAGAGGCTGGGTCAGGAGAAGCTCCTCCCTCTCTCCTGCGCTAGGCGTAATGTTGAACGAGGCAAATAACTCACCGCAATCCTCGTTGTCATCACTGCTAGCAAGCCGGCGTACGGCTGGACGGTGTGGCTTCCCCACGGCTTTTCGAAGTAGACACGAGTAGACTACCAAGACAAAAAATAGAAGTGTTATAGCCACAGCACATGTTATAACAGTCAGGGGGGGGCTCGCGTGGATATTCGAAGTGAAAATGATCCTGTAATTGCCGCCTTCAGCTTTTTCTCGGGGCAACGCGGGGAAAAGTTCAGCACCCTTACGCTGGCCATCTAGGGACAGTGGATCCTCAACCCACGAAACTACTTGCATTTCACATTAAAATGAACAAGTTGCCGACTGCTGGGAAGTAGCAGAGAAGGCCGCTCACCCTAGATGGCAAGGCCAATTGGATTGTGTGTATTTTCGGGCGAACGCACGAGTTCCAGAAGCCGATTAACCTCGAGCAAACTGGGCAAAAGGAAGTAGAGATACAAATTTGTGAGGGGGGATGGAAATAGCTATAGAAATTGAGTTGGGCCCCTCTCCTCTCCACCGCACGATCCGTTCCAGGCCCATTGGCCTGCCGTCTCGATTTGAAAGCGGGTAAGCGCAACCTGTCAATGAATGCACCAATTAAAGATGTTTTCTCTTTCTCTTTATTTTACTTGTAACGAACTGAGAATACTCCCAGTCGAACCTGTAAAAAACTCGCGAGAAATATCCACAAGCAGGCCAGTCGCTGAACCCCTCGGACAGCGTCAGCAGGAATGCTCGTATCTATCCCACAATATGGAATGGTTTAAATTGAAACTCTTGCCGACCTTTTGGTTGGCCTTTCAGGCAACAGCACGTCGTTGCTAGCGTATTCAGTGGTCTTTCATTGGTGGTGTGCAGGTAAACGTTGGGAGGTTGTGGCGAACACAAGCGATGCTTTCCGCCGACAATCGTTGGCTGAAAGAAGGAGGAATTCTTTGCAAATTATCTTCAGTTTTCAAGGCTTACGTGGGGTGCAAGTACTAGATGCCTCGTGCTGCTGCAGATGGGCAAGATACTCGGGCATTGGGTGACCCCGATCTCAGCATAGGAACGACATGAGCTGTGAAGGAACCAAAAGACTTGAGCTAAAAAGGAATTATAAAAATAATGTTTAGCGGCTTTTGTTTCTCTCGGAGGCCCTGGTAAGCGTCTGGGGATAATTTTGTGGAGGCGTGCAGCCAGCAATGGGTTGCAGTACACTTTGCCGCAGTTCGCAACTTTCACCACTACTGTATACAACTGTTTGAAGCATATCTGCCTTCAGTTGTCAGCTTGCAAGCAGACGGAGGAAAGAACACGTACCAAATTCATGCATACAATGCAATAACCAGAGAGCCGTCGGCCAACTACTCGTTACCGTGCAGTTGCACATGCCAATTCTGCTTGGGCGCCTGAAAGGGACCGGTGGACTGAGGAACATGGAGGTGGTCACGGGAAGTTCCACGGTTCCGAACAAGAAATGAATACGACACTTTTGTAGAGACTATCGACTAAAGCTCTTGCATATATGCATCTATTGCTGCCGATTATATAGTATACTGCCAGCAGGATCGCTTCGTGGGAACTTGGTTTCTCTCCAATAATGGGAGCAAGCAGCTGACTTTGGCGTAAAGCACCAATGGCCCAGTCTCCTTGGCAACAGAGAACAACCAACCTACCTTGGAACCAGCAACACAACGGCTTGACTGTGCCGCGTGGGGAGGCATCCTTTGAGGCCCATCAACAGGCAGCGGCTGTTGAGCCGCCGACACGGTTTTCGCAGCTTGCTGTATTAGTTTCTAAGAACATTTGCTCAGTGACAAGTCGGAAGCACACACGATGAAGAACTCCAGAGACGTGCACACTTAGAAAGTATTGCGTGTGCGCGAGTGCCGAACGAGAAGTGTGTAAATACGAAGCCCCGGTGAGCGGCAGAGAACAGGGGAGATAAGCTGTTTTAAAACGGGTGACTTGTGTATTTGCTGAATGCCTCTGCCCGCTGACGAATCGCCGAGCTTGATGGCGAGTATGGTAGAATTTTTGCTGGATTCTTCCAGCGCCCAATCCCTTTTACATTTGCCTAAGCAATCTGCTGCCTCCCCCCCACGTGCTCAACAGATTGTTGCTTCAATGTGATGATGGTGGTTCATCCGTAAGCAAATAATTTAGTCTTGCAGGAGGGGGAGCCCGTTGATTCGTCGACTACAATCTGGACTATCAGGAGCCCAACTAGGTGAACCTGAAGGCGAGATGATGGCAAATACTGGAAGAAAGCATTAGACGCCCCATCAGAAAGACCTTATTGGCTGCTGTAGAACTTACCAATTACGACCTGCTGGGGTCTGTTGGAACTACCCAAAATACGTTGCGCTGCGCGGCCTTCGAGCATCTAGAGCATTTGCAACTGCCACAAGGATCGGGATTAAGGTTTCTAGCTTTTCTGCTAGCCTACGACATAAGAGCAGAGTATTCACTGTTCACCCATAGTGAGTTGGAGGTATGTAAAACGCCCACCTCAGACTCGTAGGTCGCCCAAAATACGCGGAAGAACGCACGCGGCTGTCTAGTAACAGGTAATTGCACAGGCGACCTGCAACATACTGCACACCTGAGAGCAGATTTCAAGATGCTCACAGTATTCTAAAGGGCTGAGGCCTCGTTAAAGAGGCTTCAGCCCTTTAGAATACATATAGAGATTGCAGCCTTTAGCTCACATCCCATGTTGGCGCTCAGCTGTTGCTTTATCTCTGGAGTGTGCACTTTTTGTCACCAGATAGAGATATGTTCTATGCTTTAGCGACACCGCAAGGAAGGTGAAGGAGAGCCCCCAGCTTGAAGGCTGTCACCAGTTGGAACTGGCCCAAGCACACGAACTTCAGCTTATGGGGTGCAGGCAAAAATGCAATGTTACATACAGTGAAGGTGCACAGACATGCTCGTGTCTGTTGGGTTCAAAGCTCAATTCGGTCGTGTCTCGTTTTGTGTTACTCGTGGGGTGCGCTGCTCTTTTGTATGTCTCCTGCAGCAATACTAGGACAAAGTCTTCGTATGTAGGCTGAGAAATGTATTTCAAAATAATTTCATGGGTCATGTTCGTTAACAGGCCTTCGTTTTCGATGGGAACAATTTAGACAACAGGGGCAGGTGGGAGGACACCTACTGGCGAGAGCTCCACAGCGTTCTTAAAATAGAATTCACACAAGTCAGTGGTCCCCATGTGGCGCAACAACACGAAACGCTATTGCCAATGCTTGGCGCCTGATATTAGTTCAGTACAGGCTGCTAGGGAAGACAAGTCCTCCCTATTGGCGCCTTAGTGTGCACTTAAGGAAAGAGGATGCATGCTCTCTAGTGTTGAAACGGCTTTCTGTGGTATGTCACACTGCTGGAAGAGTACAACGCACCGCCTGGGTTGCAGGTGCAACCGAAAGCCTGCCACCAAAACAACGCTGAATTTTGGACTCTAGTACCTCAAAGCCACCGATGGTAACTGTTCAATTCACAGTCGGAAGGCGTGCCAGGCTCACCCAGTGGGGCGAGAGGCTCCAGAAAATGGTTTCTTATCTCGTGCGCTGTTGTGCAGTGCAGCCTCCAAAAGCAATATTGTACCGCGAGCTCACATGACAATAGCAGCCCATTTGGAAGCAAAAACATCTTTTAATAGGCGTTGAAGCTATTACAGCTTAAACAGTCATATTCTCAGTGGTTCTCTGTGTAGTTGCGCCACTCAAAATTGCCCATCACTGGTGTTTTCGCCTAAGAATAAAATGCATTTAGTTGAAGGGTGAAGGGGCCGGCAGCGATGTCCCCGCAGGCAATGCAAATACTTTTTCGCTGCACGGGCAGACCCTCCGTAAGGTCACCGATGCCCATTTCCAGATTGTCGTTGGGCCTGTCTTGTTAGAGGAGCTTCCATTCGACCCCTGGACGGCCCCCAAAACATCATCAAGTCGCCTCCACGGGGCCGCCTCTATAATCTCTTGAGGGCCTCTGTGTAGCTGTCCGGAAGTCAGGTGGGGTCTTCTGTGGGGCTCATGGGGTCCACATTGGGGTGTAGTGATGGTTGTTTGGCAGCCTGCTGAGGCCCGCTTGGGGTTCTGCATAGGCGCCCCTTTTGGGCCGTCGCGGGGTCCCTAGGGGGCGTCTTTGTGGCCACCTCGGGACACCTTGGGAGCCTTTTCATCGTTTGCTTGGGCTTACGTGAAGGCGCTTTGAAGGGTAACCATATGCGTTGAGCTCAGACGCATTCTGGAAGCCACATGTACACCTATGGGTTTCGGGATAGGGTAGAAGCCTCAGGACAACGACTGCCAGATTGCCTTGCCTCTGAAGTGGACTCTCAGCTGTAAACTGTGGGTGAAGCCAGCCCGTCCAAGGGAAGAATGTATGAAGGCCGTGGAATGTATCTCATCAGTCCGCTGCAGGGTATTAGCTTTGGGGCGGCTCTGGGATCGAACAGTCAAAATCATCTCCAGAACTGTGCATCATCTCACAGGCCTCCCACCCCAAAGAATTCCTCGCGGATTATATGCCTGGCCATTCCAGCCGCCCTCTCTGCCAAACTCCTGCGTTTTCTGCGCAGAATTCCTGTTGGTCCGTCGCCTTTGCCTGGGGGTGCTGCAAGCGAAAGTTCCCCTTGTCGACCTGATGCTGCAGATGCTGCAGCAGGAACAGTTGCAGGCGGGGGGCTTTTTCTCCCTTTCTTGCAAAACAGATAGCCAGTTTCTCTCAGCCTTTGACGGACAGGCTCCATGTTCCCTCCTTTTGTTGTCTTTTTGCTGGTGTTGCTTTGAATGCTGCTGCAGCTGCTCCTCCTCCGGCTGCTTGCACCCACCACGTCGGGGGCTCCGGTAAGTGCTGATGGTCTTCGCACTTGTCCTATCTGCAGTGCCGGACGGCAGCAAGCTGCTTTGTCTCCGCAGAAAAACCTTTGTTTCTGCTGCTGTTGTTGGTGCTGCTGCTGCGTTTGCTGCTGTGGTTGGTGGTGGCTTGTCTGGGGGTGCCATGGTAGCCTGTTCTCCCGGCGTTCTGTATTGCCGCCTACGCAGCGCCACAGTTCGTCCTGAGTTTGCTGCTTCTGTTGTGCCTGTTGCTGCTTCCCCTGCTCGATGGAGTGCTGAGGTTGGCATCCCGTAGCAGTATTGGTGTGTGCGTCTGCCTGCGAACCGCCTCCAGAGCAGCAACAAGCATGATTTCTACTATGAAGGGAGTCGCCCGTGCAGCGATGCGTTTGATGTATTCCTGTTGTAGCTCTGAGAACAACTACGGCCTTTGCCGGTTGCTTCGCCGGAGCTGCTTCGAGGGTCGTTGCCGGGCCGTGAGCTCGTCTTCGCCATTGGAGCTGCTGCTGCTGTTGTTGCTGCTGTTCAGCGTAAGGCTGCTGTTGGGACAGAAGGATTTGCTGCTGCTGCGGTTGGTTCTCATCTTCCTGGGGCTTCGAGTGTTCTGATGGCCTTGTCTCTGTGGACTGCGGCTGTGTATTTTCCAGGGAAGCCCTTTGGGCTGCCCCTCCCCGCAAGTCTTGCGGGCGTTGCTGCACCTGCGCGATTTGCTGCTGCAGCTGCTGTTGCAGTACGTGCTCCTGCTGTGGGTACTTCCTGTGGATCACTCGAAACAAATGCGCGGGGTTGTGCTCCTGTAGCCGGACAGGCAGCCACTGGTTTCCGTATTGTTGGTGTTGCGACTCCTGCTGTTGATGCTGCTGCTGTTGATGTTGCTGCTGCTGTAGGAGTTGCTGCTGTAGGTGAGGGGGGGGAGAATGGACTTCCGACACACTACTGGCTACGAGGCTTCCGATTCTGCTGTTGCTGCTGCTGGGGAGGAGCGTGCCGCATGAAATGTCACTGTGGACGGCCAGCTCAGCCGGACATTCTTCAGCAGCAGGAGGAACAGCAGGCGCAACAGCAGGCGCAACAGCAGGAGCAACAGCAGCAGGGGCAACAGCGGCAGCACAAGCAACATCCTTCTGGAAAGCATGATCTCCCATTCTGTTCATAACGGGGACAGTAAGTTTGGGGTGGCTTTGCTGCTGGTGAGGGGCCGTTGGCCTGCAGGGCGGAGAAGGCGCTGCTGGTGGTGCTTCTGGTGCTGCTGCAGCTACTGCTGCGGGGTGGACTTTAGGCAGCGCAGCACGCGAGTGCTTGTGGAACGCTGCACCTCGGAGGTGCATACAAGCCTCCTCTGTAGCGCTGCTCGCGTCCAGTTCTAAACAAGGACCCCCAAACTTCCTTAAGGGCATAGGCTGGGGTGCAGCGGGCTCTGACAAAAGCCACTTACGGCCACAGCTGCGCGCCTTGCCGCGTTGCGGTGGCAAAGGGGTGCTTGCAACAGCAGCAGCAGGAGGGCTAGCAAGTGTACCACCAGCAGCCGGAACACCACCCTCTGCTGCTGCGGGGGCCATAGAGGATGTATGGTGGGTTTGCAGCTGCTGCTGTGCCAATTTCTGCACAGTTGAACTCCAAGCAGAAGCAGCGCCAGTGTCCCTGTTCAACTCCTGTCGCATCGGCTGCAATTCACTGCAGCCGCCGCTGCTCTCTGTGCTGTTTTTGGGGCATCGTATTGCGCTTGTTGTTGTCGTATCAAGGCAGGCTTCCGGCTTCTTCTTTGTAGGGTCAGACGCACCAGCTGCAACCGCAATAGCAGCAGCACATGCCTGCTGTTGCGCTTCCCTGTTGGCGCTGTTTCTGTAGTACAGAGCTTGGGGTAACACCTGGTGGGCTGCTGCGGAGCACAGCAAAGTCTGCTCAGCGTTCTTAACCAAGTGGAGGGCCTGCTGGACTGCTGCTGCTGCTGCTGCTGCTGCTGCTGTCCGGCAGCTGTTGTTTCCCTGAAGCAATGCCTGCTGTTGCTGCTGCAGCTGCTGCTGCAACTCTTGCTGCAGCAGCCCCCAGAGAAGGCCTGCTGTTTGTGGCTTTTTTGGCGAATGGAGAGGTTGGGGCAGCGCCCGCTGCAGCAGCAGAAGCGACAGCAAACGCACACATACAGCAGCAAAACTACATTTCTAAAGAACTTCACCACTACACGCTGCGGGGAGTTTTAAACGTACATATACAAGCGATTGTTTGCTGCCTCTGCTGCTGGCGCTACTCCTGCTGTTGCTGTTTTTGCTGCTGCAGGAAAACTGAAACAGCACTTCACGGATACTTTACTCGGTGGTGCGGCACGGGCTTCAGATCGAACTCGCTTGAGCGGTCTGACGCTGCAGTCGTTGCTGCTGCATTGACTCCCGTGTCTGCTTGCGCTGCCTGCAGGGTCTCTCCAGGAAGTGCAAACATTCGCCGCTGCCTAAGGGACCCGCAGCGGCACTGGCAGATGCAACCAGGGCCCCCGCGTCTGATGCTGCTGCTGCTGCTGAGGCTGCTGCTGTTGCCCACAGGCTCCGTGGAACGAACGGTTCCTTCTGCTTGTGTCGCTGCTGCACCATCACCAGCAGCAGCAGCTGCTGCGTCCCTGAACCCAGCTGTGGGGAGTTGTGACCCAGGCCTCAGGGCAATGGCTCCTGTTTCTGTGGTCGCAGCTTCAGGGGGTGCCACTGCAAGCTGCAGGTGCTCACCGGTGACGGACACCTCCTCGTGCCGGAGCTGCTGCTTGAGGAGGTGCTGCTTGTAATGCTGCTGATGCTGGTGAAGTTGTTGCTGCTGCTGGTTTGTGCAGGTTGCCGCTTCTGCTAAAGTATCCTTTTCTGCAGGGCAACCGACTCGTGACGGAAGTGCTGCTGCAACCGTACCCCTTGACATTGAAGCTCTTCCTGCTGCTTCATCTTGCTTTGCAGCTGCTGCTTGTGTTGCTGCTGTTGCGGCTGCTGCTACTGACCTCCCTAGGTTCCGCGCATTCATCAGGTGAGACACGGTGCATGCAGCCCCGTGAGCCGCTACTTCTTGAATTTTGCGTTGGATGTTGCTGCTGCTACTGCTGCTGACGCAGACCCCCTTACTGAATCTGGTGTATTCGACATCATCCGTCATCTGCTCCTTCTCTAGCTGCTGTAGCCCCTGCAATAGCTTCTTGCCCTGCCTCTGCTGCGTCTGCAGCTGCCGGTGCAGCAGGGGTGACTGAGGCAAGGATATCCGCAATGTTTCTGATCTGCTGCTTCCCCCGCCATTAGCCGACACTCCTGGTACGTGTGGCTCAGCTGCATGAATGGGTGAGCTCCTCTTGTCTTTCTTGCTGTTGCTGTTGTTGTTGCTGTTGTGGCAGCTACACCGCAGCCCTTTCGCGTATCTGTCGGCGAGGAGAAGCTGCTGCCTCAGCAAATATCTCTCTTCCAGCTGCTGCAACAGGAGCGCCTGCTCTTGCAAGCGCATGCAAATCTTTAATTGAAGTGCCGCAATCCCGCACCTGCCTTCCCAGTGGTTACTGCTGCCGTTGCTGCTGCTGTTTTCAAGTTTACTTTTGCTGCTGCTGCGACTGCTGCCGCCGCACAACCCTTTCTGCCACCGAGGCGAGAACAACTCACACGCAGCATCGATATCTAAGGAATTTTCTTTTTGTTGCTGTTGGTGGTGCTTTTGCTGTTGGGGCTCTTGTTGCTGTTGGTGCTGCTCGTGTACTTGCTGTTCTCGATGCTGCTGCTCTTGGTAGTGCTGCTGTGGCTGCTGCTGATTTTCGCGTTGCTGCTGTTGCAGTATCTGTTTGGTCGTTGCTCCAGCAGGCCATGCAGAATCTGCACTTTGCATTTCCTGTTTATCTCCTTTTCCACGTACGGTTTCGTTGCAGCAGGACAGATTCTGTGTCCATGCCTTTGCTTCTGCGGAGGTAGTTGATGCAGAAGCAGCAGAATCATCAATAGCAACAGGAGCATCAACTGAGGCACAAGCGGATGCAGTAATCGGAGCCGCCAGAGCTGTCACTGCAACGCCAGAAGCTTCGCGTGGCTCTTCCTCGATTCTCTCATGCTTTAGCGAGATGGTATGCAAGAACTGCTGGTGGTGATGATGCTGCTCCTGCTTCTGCTTCTCTGCAGCAGTGCAACAGGCTTCAAGCGACAATGGGCTAACAACAGCCCCAAATCGACTCTCCATCAGAGATTGCGGCAGTGTTCTGCGGTCAACAAGTGCAGGAGGAGACATATTCCCGGATTCCACGGCAGCAGCAGCAACACCCGCAGCAGCATCAGTTACACCACCGCCATCAGGAAGAATCTGCACTGGCGAATTTACATCAATTGGCTTCTGTGAATATAGAGTTCCGGAGGAGGAGGTAGAGTGGGTCATGTTGCTGCTGCTGCTGCTGCTGCAGCTGCTGGCAGCAGTAGCAGCAGCAGCATGTGGAGCCTTCGGAATCTCTTCTCCATCTGACTCTGTTTCGGGAGCCTGTGCTCTAAGAGGCAGATGGAGCACAGAGCCCGAAGGTCCCACTAGCTGCTTCTGCTGCTGCTTCTGAGACGCCGCGCAGTGCCTTTCCTCAGACGGAATTTGCCGGTTGCTGCGGATTTCAGTGGGAGAAGCACCAGTGGGGGAAGCAGCAGGGCACCCAGCAGCAGAAAGAACGGCAGCAACAGCAGATTTTTCTCTTCTCCTTCTGCGGCCTCGGCGCAGCAACGCCCGTATACGGGCAGTCCCCTTCTGAATCAGTTCTAAGGAGGGGCTCCTCTCTGCTGTCCTCTTTCTTCCGTCGTCGCAGCAGCTGCTGCTTGTGCTGCTGCAGCTGTTTGTCCTCGTGCAGATGCTACTCTGGTTGCGAGCAGCTGAGGGAAGGGACCTACGTATATTTGCTGCTGCTTCACGCGATAAGGTACACGCAGCCATAATTCTCATTTTAGGTCATCTATTGAACGGAGCAAGCGCAGCAGCAGCTGCTGCTGCCTGTCAAGCAGCAGCAGCTCACTTAAGTGTCTATAACAACAGTGCGGCCATTTCAATACAATAAGTACTCTGTGGGCTGCTCCTTATGATGCTACTGCTTCTGCTGCTACAGCTTCTGTTTCTACTGTTGCAGCTACCATCGTTGCTGCTAAAGCTGCCCTTGCTGCTCTTGTATAGGCGGTGTCACACGACGACGCTACCGGCAACCGAGGACACTTCGACTGCACCTTCAAACATGTGCACGCTCATCAGGAACAGCCGCCGCCACCGCAGCAGCAGCAGCTATCCAGTTCAAGGTGGCTACACTCGCGCTGCTGCTGCAGATGCTCAAGTGCTCTACACACACTAGCTCTTCGTGGGCGCATTCTACTGATCTTCTGCTGCTGCTGCTGCCGCCGCCATCGCCTCTAATCCAGCGGCAACACCGGCCACATCAAGAGCAGACAGAAGCATCAGCGGCAGCAGAAGCAGCAGCAGCAGCAGCCGGGTCACGGTTGCACCGCCTTGGGGCCCCGCGGCGTAGAACAGATCTGTCTCTACTGTATCTTCTGATAAGGGAACAAACGATTAATTCATCTCTCCTTCACCAAGCAGCAATGCTGCAGGATCATACAGCTGCTGCTGTTGCAGAGTACCAAAAGTCGCATTGACAGCAGCGCAGTGGCAGACACCGGATGGGGCCGCAGTAGCATCTCCGCTGCTCTTCGCCCCATTAGACGGTGTAAGTCCGTTTTATTCTTGTTATTTAATAAATTACATTGCAGCTTTTAATTTTTTCTTAACTGGCTCACTAGGCGTCCTTCTTATACCACTGCACGGTTCAGCAACGGCAGCAGCAGCAGCAGCAGCTGCTACAGCAGCAGCTGCTACCACTGAAGGGTTGAAATTTCCGCCCGGAGGCGCAACTATTCAGAGATTCACCATGAACAGCAACAGCTCCTGGGGCCAGTTGCCCTCCACGGCAGCAAGGAGTGCAGCAGGAACAGCAGCAGCAACAACAGCAGGAGCAATAGCAGCAGAGCAGCAGCCCACCGCTGCTCAAGCTATCGTCGATGCTGCAGTTTGTGCGGACGTAGCGCAGCGCATGCAACGGGCAAGCGACTTCTGGCAGCACCTGGAAACGGCCGCAGCAGCAGACGTGGGGCCACAGAGGGCCAAAAGGTAAATATTGTCCTCTGCCACTGCTGCTGCTACTGGTGCTTCTACTAGTACTACTATTACTACTACTACTACTACTACTACTACTACTACTACTACAACTACTACTGCAGGTTCAGTGTCTTTCGCATTCATCGTGTGCCTAGTATGCTGCTTCAGTGTGAAGATGACAGTTGTGTGCATGCATGAATGTATGCATGCATGCATACGGAGGGTTTGCAGGTGTACTTGTCAGCCGTAATGGGTGCATTTGCTGTTAGGAGTCTTCTGCATCGTCGCTTCCAGTTGCTATCGGTCTTGCTGCTTCTGATGCTGCTGCTGGGCATGGAATTATTGCTGCTGTTGCTGTTGCTGCTGCTCCTGCTGTTTTATCTTTGCAGGTTTGTTGCTGCCTTTAAACAGGCACATGATAAGAAGGTGCAGGAAGCAAACTTAGAGCAGGCAGATCAGCTAGTCTCACAGATATTTAATGCTCTACAGGAGCAACAGGAATAGGCCAGCAGCAGCTGCTGCAACAGCTGCAGCAGGAGCTGCTGCATGAGGACAAGTTGCTAAGTAGCTGTACGAACTCGGCTCCTACGGAGTATCGGCAGCAGTACAGTGGCAGCAGGAACCACGTAACAGCTACACCGGCACAACAGACATTAACAGCAGCACGACATGCAGCAGCATCGGCGGCGGCAAGATCATCCCGCTAGGAAGAAATATATTAGGTCATTAGGCCCGTACAAGTTGCAGCAGCTGCTGCTGCAGTCCATCTCTGCAGCAGCAGCAAGCGCAGCAACACCTGCAGCTGCGGGGCCTGCAGCATCCCCACTAGCAGCAGGTGCAGCGAAAAAACGGAGCAGCAGTAAGGGCTGCTGCAACACCTGCAGCAGCAACGAGCTGTTCCCCTCTTTGTGGGCTACCCGGCTTCACGGTGTACAGCCACCTCCGTATTTGCCTGTTATTCTCTAGAGCAGCGCCGCCCGTTGCAGCACATGCTTCTGCTTGTGCAGCGGCAGCACACATGCTTCTGCTGCTGCAATGACAGCTGCATGCACTCATTTGCTCCATCTGCTGTTTGCAGCCGCTGCTGCACTGTCAAAACACAAGGGCCCCGGAAGTAATCCAGGGAATGAGGCAGCCGGCTGCTGCTTCTGTTGCTGCTTGTGCTGCTGCAGCAGCCACAACAGCAAACCTTAACAACTCACATTTTCCACGACTATGCAGCTGCAACAGCAGCAAACGCAGCAGAGAGAAATGCACTGGGAATACGCAACCGTTCTAGTAAATATGGCACGCGCATGGATTCAGTGCCCACGACTATGGAGGGGTAGTTTACAATATAACCTGGATTATCAAGTAAGCAGCAGCAGCACCGGGCAACAGTTGCTGTTGCCCGGTGCTGCTGCTGCTGCTGCTGCTGCTGCTGCTGAGTTTGCCGTTACATACACTGCAACTCAATCAACACTCATTGCTCCTTGCGAAGTTTGGGAAGCGGTGCGCAGCAGCGACTCCTCTTCCTGATTTTCCTGCTGCTGCTGTAGTTGCTCTTGCTGCTGCTGTTGCTCTTGCTGCTGCTGTTGCTCCTCCAGATCTTCATCTTCTGAATCTTCTGCTGTTGCAGGGAGCAGCAGCAAACCATCCCTTCCCAGTGCTGCTGCAGCAGTTAGGCCGTCAATCTGCTGCTCCTGCTGCTGAAGCTCTGCCAGTGCGGCAATGGGGTCCAAGGGTTTCTGCAGCAACAGCTCTTGCTGCTGCGGCGGCAGCAGCAAAGCTTGCTGCTGCAGCTGCCGCAGCAAGGGCTCAAATGGCGGGTTCTCCACATAAGGCACAAGGGCTACACAAGAAGACGCTGGGGGAGGGGGAGCTGCGGGCCCCACATCCGCTGCTGCTATTGCTGCTGTTGATGCTGCTGGAGCTGCTGCTGACGGCGGTTCTGCTGCTGCTCCTAGAGCTGGCGTCGGTGCTTCTACTGCTGCTGCTACTGCTACTGGGTCTGTTGCTGTTGCTGCTGCAGCTGCTGCTGTCTTTATGCGGCTGCACTTCGGCAGACACACCTCTGATGAAAAGAAACGTTTGCGGCCTGAGGAGACACACGGCTGCTGCTGCTCCTGCAGTTGCTGCTGCAGCTGAGGGAGCACAGAGTGTGGCTGCTCCGATCCTTGCTGCTGCTGCAGCGGTTGCTGCTGCAGTAGCTGCTGATGCTGCAAGGCAGGCTGGAAAGGGGGGTCTCGCCCTCTTCGATAGCTACCCTCTAAGCTAAGTAGCCGCTGCCGCTTGAGCTGCCTCTCAGATGACTGCTGCTGCTGCAGCTGCAGTTGCTGCTGCTGCTGCAGCGCCTCTGGGAGGGGCGCAGCAGCAACACTTGGGTGTGGAGGGACTGCATCTATAATGGGGGATAAACCACGCTTCTGAGACGACGGCATGTTGCTGCTGTTGTTGCTGTCGTTGCTGTTGTTGCTGCTGCTGTTGTCGTTGTTGCCGTTGCCGCTGCTGCCTGGATGCTGCTTTGGGCTTCAAGGCTTCGGCTGCCGCTGCGCTGGTAGCTGCTCCTGTTGGTCGACCCGCTGCAGCTGCTGGTGCAGCAGCAACAACGCCTCGAACTGCATGCTTCTGTTGATATCGTGACCTGTGCCCTGTTTGTTTGGCTGTTGCCGCTGCTGCTGTTGTTGTTGCTGCTTCTGCTGCTGCTGTACGTTTGATTCCAAGGAAAGATTCTTGAGTGAAAACAGATATTTAATTAATGTGTAACGTTTAGAAGGTCCTGCTGCAGCTGCAGCGTCAGCAACACCCAACACATCAGCGGCTTCCCCTGCTGCTGCTGCTGGTGCTGTTGCTGATGTTTGTTGAGGCGACTCCCCCTGTTCAGTGTTTTGCTGCTGCAGTTAAATATAAAACAACAAATATGATTAAATCGTTAAGCCAACAACAAATGGGAAAGGCGTCAGTATTAAGCAGAGAGCGAATGTTCTGGGGGGTTAACTCAACAAGGGGCTGCTGTTGCTGCTGCAGCAGCAGCAGCAAGTGCTGCAGTAGCAGCAAATGCAAGTATAATCTACATTTACCATTTTTTTAATAAATTAGAGTCAAAAGGCTTCCAATAGAAACAAGTCGCTGTTTCTACTGCTGCTGCTGCTACTGGCTGCCTTTGGGTTGCACATATATTCCATTGTGTGCTTCACGATCTGCCTGCTGCTGACGTTAGAAGAGATTGGGGTGTATGTACGATGCATATTTCCAGTACGTGGTGTGCGCATACCCCTATAGGCCATCAGCTGCTTCAGCAGCAGCAACAGCAGCAGCAGGAGCAGCAGCAAATGCGGCAGCCACATGCCCTGCAGCTGCTGTTGTTACGTGGGCTGCAGCCGATCAAGTTGATGTTGTTCTTGATGCTGCTGTAGACGCCGCTACAGCGGCATCCATGCCTTTAATGTTGCTGTTTCTGTCGCTGCTGCAGCGCCTGCTTCTGCTGCTCCTCACCAACTGCTGCTGCTGTTGCTGCAGCAACTGCTGTTGTAGAAGAATTGCTGCTACTTGTAGGTACTTTACACTAACTGCAGCAGTAGCTTCTGCAGAAACAACTGCTGCTGCATCAGCAACTGCTGCTGCTGTAGATAATGCTGCTGTTTTCAGCAGCATTCCTCAGATGTAGACTATTGAGAGCACGAGAAGAAGGGAACGGCTGCATCCATTGTCTCTATTTATATATTTATTTATTTATTTATTTAATTTTTTTTTTATGAATAGAGATCTCGCACTCTGTGTTGCAGTAGTTTTGTTCACAAATTAACCAACAGATAATAAATAAATAAATAAATAAATAAACATACTATACAATAATAATACCATGTGCTCCTCTATAATAAGAAGAAGTTAATGTCTTAAATCTTTCTTGTCCTGCTGTATCCCATATCGCCAACTTTAACTTCTTCCCCTCTATATTTATATAACGAACACGAAAATCTACACCTGCATGCATGCATGCATGCATGCATGCATGCATATTCAGGTGTATAGGCAGGTATAATTATTTAATTATATTATTATATAAACACCAGCACCACCACTAGCAGCAACCGCAACACCACAACCAGCAGCAGCAACAGCAACAGCAACAGCAACAGCAACAGCAGCAGCAACAGCAACAGCAGCAGCAACAGCAGCAGCAACAGCAGCAGCAACAGCAGCAGCAGCACAAATTGCTTACCAATAGTAGATAATTGTTGTTCATCATATTTATTTTCTGTAAATCTAAGAAGAAGAGAACTTTTCCCTACCCCACTGTCTCCTATTAGCAGCAACTTAAGCAGATGGTCATATCTACCTGCTGCAGCAGAAGGATCTCCTGCTGCTGCTGCTGCTGCTGCTGCTGACATTGAGGAAAAGGAGATAGATAGCTAGCTAGATAGCTAGCTAAAATATTTATTGGGATAAATAGACAGCTAGCTAGCTAGCTAGCTAAATAAATTAATAATTAATTAATTGTATTTTATTATAAAGGAAGGAGACAGTAGAAAGGAGACACGCATGTAGGCAATAATGCTGCTGCTAATACAGCTGCAGCAGCTACAGCTGGACTGCAGCAACAGCACCAGCAGCAGAAGCAACGGCTGCAGAAGCAGCTGCTGCAGCTACTGCTAAAGGAATTGTTGCTCTATAAGGAGCAGAAAAACAATCTCTTCCTTCTTATAAGAAGTTGCTGCTGCTGCTGCTGCTGCTGCTGATGTCACCTGTATACGCGTTGTTAAGAGCAGCAGCAGCAGAAGCAGAAGCAGAAGCAGCAGCAGCAAGGAGGAAAGAAAAGGATTTGTAGGTAGAAGAGCTAAACAGCTGTTCTCCTGTTAATTATGCTTCTGTATATACACCGTAATAAAGGGGAGGAAAGGGAAGAAGAAGAAGAAAACGAAGAAGAATAAAAAAGGGTTTATATATAACCACAAGTCTGTTTGTTGTTGTTTAGGGTCTAGGGTTTAGGGTTTAGGGTTTATATTAC
>CAJFCX010000150.1:16351-34265 GCA_904066255.1 Eimeria sp. OTU-X | reverse complement strand
GTTCTTATGTTGGGTGTATGTACACCCCACGACGACAGCTCGAGTCACTCCCCAAAAGCGCCCCTTCCCCTTCCCCTTGGTTGAAGGAACAAAGGCAACCGTTGCTGACTGAGGCTTATGGCCTGCGATCACGTGCTGATGCAGGCGCTGCTGGCCCTGCTGCTGATGCTGCTGCTGCAGGGAGGAGCCTGCCGAATACAGGACAGGCGCAGAACCGCACCATCCAATTGAAGAGTCCGGGAAGCCTGCAAGGCCAGTAAAACATTCTGTGGGATGCTGTTGGTGATGGTGCTGCTGGTGCCGTTGCGTACTCCACTGCAGTCGGTCGTGCTGGGGAGGTGACATTGATTCCTGCGTTCGATGAAGAGAGTCGTCTGCTACCCTTGACGCCGCAGTTTCCTGTAGTGGGAAGCTGTCAGATGTGCCGGTGGCCAACAGCTGCTTCTCACGCTGGAGAATTCGCTGTTCCTGTTGCTGCAGCAGCGCCATCAGCTGCATGTTCTGCTCTTCCGGTTGCTGCTGCTGCAGCTGCTGCTGGTGCTGCAGTTGCTGCTGCAGCGGGTAGACCAGCTGGGGCGGCACAGGATAGTGCTGATTGCCAATGATCCACTCTTGATTGTCTTCGACCCCTGAAATTACTCTTTGTGCTGCCGTGGATTGTTGGTGCTGCAGCAGCAGGTCTTGCTGCTGCTGAAGGTGCTCCCTCTGCAGCTGCTGTTGCTGGTAATCATCTGTAGGGCTGTAATACTGAGAGGAAAGAGTCATCGGTTGTGCGGATGCTGATGTCCAAGTCCGTTGCTGCCCCTGTTGCTGCTGACGCTGAGCCAGTGGCCTCTGCTGATGTGTCTGCTGCTGCTGCTGGTGCCACATGGTACACTGCTGCTGCAGATGCTGCCCGTCTCCTGTCACTATACCTGTTGTTTGCTGCAGTGGTTGCAGCTGCTCTTTGTGTGGCTGCTGCATTCCCGCACGGCAGTCCTCCGCCAGCATCAGCATGCAGACAGTACACAGCAGCGGCGGCAGCAGCAGTAGCTGCGGCAGCTGCCGCTGTCCCAGAAACAGCCACCTCCAGGAGGGACAAACAGTCACAAGATATATAATAGTACAATTGGTTGATGACTTCTCGGGCTTGTTGCTGAGAGTCACTCTGTTTCATCTGAGGCGTCGGCGGCCGACACCAGAGGCGCTGAAGGCGTGTGCTGCAGTAGCAGCAGTAGTTGCTGCTCCAATTGGGTTAACGACTCTGCAACGGATTCAAATGTAACGGAAAAAACACAATTTTCAAAACTCTGACTGCAGCAGCGGTGGCTGTAGGGATATGCTGCAGCAAAATCAGCGGCAGCAGCAGCAGTAGCAGCAGTGCCGCAGTGGTGGACCATCGCGTGCCCCCAACGATGCAGGCCCTTTCTGTATCGTCCGCTAGTGTATGAAACTAAATTATGCTTTATATTTCAGAGTTTATTATTTATTCAATACGAAATGCATCTTTAGGCTCTAATTCGCACTTCGTACCACAAGGCACTGTTCCGCTGGCAGCGACAAAGGGGCCCCCGTGATGCCGCTGCAGGGAAGCCCCAACCTTCTGCCTTTGCCTTGCACTGCTGCTGTCTGGATCTCTTTTCGTTGTTCTTTCTCTCTTCTGCATCATTTGTATCCAATTTGCTGCTGCCCCACAGCTGCATCAGCTGCAGCAGAAGGCAGCGGCGTGGCCCAGCGCGCCGCTTCCGAGGTTCACTGCTCTTGGGCTGCTTAGGCTTGAGGATCAGGGCCCATTTGCAGCAAGCACACAGATATCTGCATAGAAGTTCGGCAAATATGGAGGAAGGTTCCGAAAGCTCATATAAGGAACTCCTGCAGCTGGTCCAGCAGCAACAGTGCCCCGATGTCCTGCTGCAAGCTTTACAGCTGCTGCTCCAGTGCAGCTCTGACGCCGATTTCATTCGCTTTCTCATAGAAGGCTTCTCTGCCAGCAGATATGGCCAGAAACAACAGCAACAGCAGCAGCAGCAGCAGCGGGATCCCGTCGTCAGCGGGGTACGTCGCCTTCTGCGTCTTATTGGCACCGGAGACGGTCGCCTCTCTGCTATAAGCACCGAAGTGCTGATCAATTTGACTGCCAATGAAACCCTCGGTAGGATATAGGGTTTGGAATTTTCTGGGGACCTACCTGTTTTCGAGAAGCGTTATAGTGCCACTTTATGAAATGCACGCTTTTGCGACCTGTCACGCTTTTGGGACTTGTCGAGATATGTGAACGGCGAAACTTCCGTAGACTAGGCAGGAGTTGGGTTTGTTAAGGTGCTGTGTATGTGCAGCTGCCCTCATGCTGGAGGAGTACAAGGACATGACGAGCGTGCTAATGGGCAACCTGAAGCAGCAACAACAGCAACAGCAGAGGCAGAAACAGCAACAAAGCGACGAAGATGCTGTTCCGCTGCACATTGGCATCACCCTGATGCTGCTGTCAAATATCACGCGCCACAAAGCAGCAATTGACGCTGTCTTCTCTCCGCAACTACCAGTGCCTGGTTCGAGCATGCACAAACTGCACACCCATGGTCTTACCAGCAGTTGCTGCTGGTACTTCTGCTGTAGCTGCAGCCTCCTGCTGCTTTTTTGATGTTGCTGCTCCTGCTGCTGCTTGTGTGGATGTACTGGTGGGTTGCATGTGGAACTCTTTTGGTTGTGTTTCTACTGCAGACTATCATTTGCTGCCCTGTTTGCTGCTCCTTCACGAAGCCCCACGAGACGCCGAGTGCGCATCGACGAGGAATCCAGGGTTTAGGCGATTTAAGGTCGAGGGGATTCGGTGTCAAGAGCTATAGTGAACTGCTGCAGTTGCTGCTTGGGTGCTACAACCTAGGAAAAACTCGGGTATCAGCTTCATCAATTATCAGAGGCTGTTGAGTCTAGGGTTTAGGGTTTGGGTGGTGCTGTGGGTGAGTGCAGAAGTGCCTACTGGAAAGAGCAGGGTCTATTTCTACTGCACATTTTGCGCAATGTTACGGCCAACGACGAGGCAGTCGAGTTCCTGCTGCGCCGGCGGATGAAGACTGTGAATAAACTCATGTGCGCATGTACACTGTAGGCTCGGTAGGCCCTGAGCCAACCGCTGCTGCTACTGCACTGCTGCTGCGGTTGTCTCTGAGATTTATTCTTGGATATCATTCGCGCAATTGCGTGCGTGAGTTCTGCACCCATGGAGTGAGGGAATCTGGAGATGGGAATGGCAGTTTCTGTTTTTGCTTCTGCCGTTTTAGTTGCGGCTGTTACTATTGTTATTTTAGGGAGCGGTGAAGCTTGTTTTGGTTGTGGTGAGCTTTGGCATCAGGGACCTCTTGACGTATTTGCCTCCTCTTTGTCAGGCGCCATTCCTGCTGCTGGCATTGAGACTAGCCTGTCGCGAGCAGCTGCACCCTTTACTGCTGCCTGTAGACCCCAGCCAGCTGCAGCAAAAGGTACAGGAGCAGTACAGCCAGGAGCCGCAGCAGCAGCACCAGGGCGAGCAGCTGCCGTCGCCAGAGGAAGATTGCCGACTTTTGCTGGCCCTCTGTTGCTTCCTGTATCCCAAACCAGACAGTGTCCAACGCGCAAAGGCACAAGATGAACTGACAGCTCAAGATGCAGAAGAAGACAAGCAGCGGCAGCAGGCGCAGCAGCAGGCGCAGCAGCAACAGCAGCATACGGGCATCACAGAACGACAGCGTCTGCGCTTTTTGCACCCTACCGTTGATGTAAGATGGATTGCTGGCCCCGAATGTTGTCTGCGTTCTGTTGTGTCACCTTGTTTGCTTCGTGTTTTGTCTCCTTATGTGCGTCGCGCAAATTCGTGGGTTTTTGCTCCACTTGGCGGTTTTGTGTGTTTGTCCCTTTGTGCCAACTGTTCTTCAGAGTTGCAGCTACGGCCCCGCCGCTTCTGCGAAGGGCCGCAGTCTGGCGGTGGACTGTCTGGCGGCCTTGGCAACTTCACCTCACGGCCGGTGATTTACGCGCTCACTCGATGCGCCGTCCTCTCATTTGTGTCTCTTGTCCCCGGCAAAACAGATTGTTTGTTCCATAGCCATCCTTTCCCCATCTGCTGCTGTAGCTGTCAGCATGCAGAAGTCGAGATAGAGCACAAGGACGGCACCGAGCAGCAATAGGCGTGCAGGGCGGATCCCCCACATTTCGCTTACCGGAAATAGATCCACACCTGGGGCCTGGGCTGCCGCAGCTGTGGATCAAAGGTCTAGCACACACTCCATTGCCTATCTATCTGCCCTTGCGTTTTGTTACACCGTTTATGGCGGGGCTTCCCCCGAACCCTGGAGTGCAAATATAGACTGGTCCACCTATTGTAGCTCAGAGTGGTGCGAGCAGTGTTTACGTCCCCGGCTGAGCCACCTCCACCCGAACCCCCGATGCCTCTCCTCTTTCTTCTTCTGCGGGCGCACAGGGAAACGCTGCGCTGGTTTGGCGTGTACGAAGTGCTGCGTGCTGTCTTCTGCATCGAGACGGAGGAGAGCATCAGGTAATTCCGTGGATGTCGTTTAGGATATATTGTTCCCACGACGGTGGCCAGTGACATTGTATAATATATAACATACATGTTTGTAGGCGTGGATGCGGCCTGTCCATGCTAGCTCATGTCGTCTGCTTGCTGAAAACAGCGCGTATTTTAGGGGACTGCAAGTAGATTCCGTTGCTTGTGCTTGTGCGGTGTTAACGACGAATCAGAGACAAAGTGGAGGGAATCGTCCACCTGCTGGTCTTCTCTGAGGAGGAACTTCAGGACCAAGACAAGCAGATGCAGCAGAAAGAGGAGATAAAACCCCTATGCTGTATTGAGGAAGACACACAGGACTCCGCTTAGCCCCACGAGCAGCAGCAGCTCCTCAAAACGGGACCTCTCGCGGGCTGCTGCTTTCGGTGATCCGTTGCTTAGGCGACGGAACAGCAATAGTTACAGTTGAATATAGGTGCACAGATGCGTGTGACCCAAGACGGAGGGTCCCAACAATGAATCACCTGAGGTTGCTTGTCAGTAGACAGTCTAGTATATACGTACTGTTGTTTTTCTCATAGTATCTCGTCATATAACTGGCGGAATAAGCTCAGCGGGTTCCTCCGCTGCTGCGGGAGGCAGCCATTGTGGACGACGTTAACCCAAGCCCTTGCATTCTGCATTCAGAGGCCATGCCGCTGAAGGCAGCTGCTCTACGCATATGGGACAGCAGAACGACCCTACCTGTGAGCCTTTTCCCCTCCGTCAGAAGTGCGTGAATATGTCTAGTTATACATGCAGGTAGGGAGGCGAGAAAGACTTGCAGAAGGCTGGCCCTCAGTTGTCTGCGGCAGCCCCTTTACGACCAAACAGAGTTTTGCAAAATACACCGCCACATGAAGCGCGGCCTCAAACCATATGCGCCAGCCTCAAAGTCTGCCTGTCGGCTGCTGCGCGTAGCCAAAGCAAACGTCGCTACTGTCACTGGTACTGAACTGTGGAGGTGGTTGCTTGCTTTGCATGGCACCAGTGCTCCTACTAGACAGCGGCAAGCCTTTGCCGATCACAGTGCATATACGGAGACACGCACATTCGAAGACAGGAAACTTCAACTTCTGTGGCCAGATCACATTTTCTTCGTTCCCCGTTGTCAGGGGCTCCACAGACGCACAAGCATTCGGCGTCAATTCCACATGGGGAAATCCGCCAACCCCTGGGCAAGAAGATTAGCAAGCATTGACTGCATGTTCATGGTTGCAGTATGCATTCATGGTGTTCGCATACTTGCTAGTAGTTTTAGCCAGGCCTGCGTACTCCGTAGATGGCCTCTTCTCTGGCGAGACCGACGGAATGTTAGGGTGTATGCATCGATTGAACCCAACTGTGGTAGTACAAACCATCCAAATGGAGCATTGTAAAGCAACAACGCAGTACCCAGCACAGCTGGGCAGGCTCCCCTCAAACGAGCCCCTTGTCTTTCATTGCCGCATACATGGCCTCTCCAATGCGCGCTGGGTTGTTCACCACCACTACCCCCGCCGCCTGCAGAGCCTTCACCTTCCCCGATGCAGTTCCGGTGTTCCCGCTGACGATAGCGCCCGCATGGCCCATGCGTCGCCCTGGAGGCGCACTGCTCCCCGCGATGAACGAAACCACCGGTTTTCCGCAGTTGTGCTCTGCATCGCAACCCGACAGCAACACGGACAGGAATGGTGCAACTGCAGCTACCAGTCAGCGTCCCCAGCAGAACGACAACGCGAAAACTAAACAAATGGACGCCTGTACTCGAATGCACAAGAACGTCAACTGCCGTAAGTCCCGCCGATCGATGGAGTTATAATTTGCTATGTTCCCCTTTGAATTCCTTTCCAACTTGATTTTAGCCATGTTGACAAGAACGTGTCTGTAGCTTGCTTTCAGTTGAACTGCATTTGCACGCTACACGGTGCGCTTCTCTGACTCACTTTTGAGCCACTCTGCTGCTTCCTCTTCTGCGGAACCGCCGATTTCGCCTATGAGTACAATACCTGAGGCGCATATTGCAGCTTCCCTGTCGCTTCGTTATGGGTGAATGAATATTCGTGCGACCAAAGACCCCTCACGCTTGCATGCACACAAATATTCGTCTGAGTATTCATATTCCCACCCAATGCATATCTCGTACAAAGAGAACTTCGGGAATCAAAATCTAAAACCTCAATGTGGCAAGTGCCGGCGTGCCTTTCGTCTCGGGGTCTGCAACGAATCGCTCAAGACAGTCAATAAAGCTCGTGCCATTGAACGGATCACCGCCGATCCCTACACAGACCGACTGGCCCAAACCAACTTGACTCGTCTGGTTGACGGCCTCGTATGTCAGAGTTCCGCTTCTGCTGACGACGCCTGTTACAGACACAGAACACTCACGCACCGCACAACATTTACCATGGAAACCGCCGAACTACCAGGTGAGCTTATTTATCCCATTGCTTTTCTTGAATCGGCTATCCGATTGCATTTGGTTTCTATGTTTCTGTCCTGTGGTTAACGTTCTTCAGTCACGAGTAGCACCAATGCATCCCTTCTTGTGAATGTAGCCAGGCATGATGCCAATCTTGCACTCTTCCGGCTTGATAATTCCAGGACAGTTTGGGCCGATAAGGCGGGTCTTTGTTTGTAGACGAAGGCGCTTCTTGACTAGTGCCATGTCGTGTTGAGGAATGCCTTCAGTAATGCAAACTACTAAGTCCAGCTCTGCATCCACGCACTCCAGGATGGCAGCGGCCGCGTGGGGAGCAGGTACGAAGATCGCCGAGGCGTGGCAGCCCGTGGCGTCCTTGGCCTGAAGCGTATTCGTTTTGTGCACACTAGATACAGTTGTAGTAGGTTAAGGATGGTAGGAACCAGAAAACCAAATGATGCTCAACAACACACCCAACAGCTAATGTGAAGTGCGACCAATCGGCTTAACTCCGTTATACATAAACACTGTGATTTGTGGCGCATTTTTACCTCCCTGACGGACTTGAAGACTGGTAGTTTGTACCGCCCATCTGAGCTCGTCCATGTAGTGCCTCCCTTTGCCGGATTTACTCCACCTACAAGCTGCGTGCCATAGTTCAGTGCCTGTTCACTGTGAAAGCTCCCCTGCAAGAATGGAACAGCTTCAAATTGCTCACGTGGGGTTAACCAGGAAACCCAGAACCGACGTTGTGAACAAGAGAATAGCTCGATAAGGCAAAGTCTAAACCTACAAAATCACCTGATTGCCGGTCAGACCCTGGCAAATGACTTTCGTATTTCGATCCACAAATACGCGAGCAGTGGATGAGAAGCTCTGAAAACAGCATTATCACGCAACCCCCAAAGCTTCCCAGTTCACCCCCACAGCTGGCATTTGTCGGGAAACAATGCGGCAAAGCTGATATTTGGGGAGCTCCAGAGGGCTTTCAAATCGCTTGTTGAACGCAAGAGAGACCAACAGAGAGTACAAAAAAAACAGGACCCCTTCCCGCCAGGTTGGATGAATAGCAACAAGTATGACATCAGGAGGGATCCAAAGTACTGCAGACTCCCAATGTAAAAGCATGGTGGTGCCCTGTCACAACGCCCTCCAACGTTCCCTCTTGAGTTCCTAGTGAAGTTGCGCTGCATCTGAAATGCCCGCGGAACTTACGGGCCCCAGCACTGAGTCAGTGTATATTCAAAAGAGAAACCAATAACACAATTGGAGATTATTAGTGTAAGCATTTGCTTTAAAATATATGGCGTGTGTACCCTCGAAGTCCTGCAGACAGCCAGGATCCTGTTAACAGCTAGCGCCATGTTGCCCGTTAACCAGCCGAGCCCACAAACGCCGAAGTAGAGATTCCGCCAGAAACTGGTTCACCCCAACAACAAAAGTTAAAAACAATGATTGAGAGTAAGTAGAGGGTGAGTCAAAGCATTTCAGAGCAACTGCGCGGCATCACGAGCTGCGAAGTCCCTGCAGCCCCAGCATGCCGATAGTTGGACAGGCTGTACGGCAGCCTAATTACAGTAAGCCACCTAAAGCTAGAAAATATGGATTTTGTCGGGTTATGTTGTCATAAATGGACATTGGTGCATATTTCGCGTTGGTTTAATCGCCAAGAAACCCATGACACTCAGCCGAGCCCTACTCAGGTGTTATGTCTTGCAGGGTGTTGGCACGTTTGTCTGCAGTTGGCACATGGACCCTCCCTACTCGACCCTACTAGGCAAACGGCAAGCAGGCAAGAATTCTTAACAACTGTGTACAGTGTTTGTGGATACAACTAAGAAGTCATGTGTGTGTGCTTGTATATGAGGGTGAATCGCACCTTCAGATGCGTTGCAAAGCAGGCAACGCCGCCTCCTCTAGCCCAGCAACATGCAGTTTAAGCTGTTCATCTCAGGATGCGTGGAGGCAGGGAAGGAGTTTGGCTGCATCTTAGGAATTCTCATCTTGCGCATTTTAATTCCACTGCAGCTCACACGAGTCCTCGGATACGATCGAGGCCCCGCGTTACACCTGATTGCGTTACATCGTAACAGAGTGCAGGTGGGAACGATGCTTGTCACACCCAAGCTATGGTGGGTCGCTGCACAGGCATGAATGATTGCCCGATATTGCTTAAAATGTGCACATATCCCCAAAACAATCTTTCGAACTCTCGCAAAATATTTGCTAACTATCCTCTTTGTTATGCAGTGGATATGGGCAAGGGTCTGCCTTTGGCAGGGGGGCGACCAACCGTTGGAACCCTCGCCGAGTATAACCAAGCTCAACTTTTGCACCCCATCCAAAGGAAACTGTTCTTACGGGAGAATAAATTCGTGGAGCATGCCTGTGCCTCTGTCGGTCATGGGGATATAACGGGCACCACAATGCAGGGGCAGTTGAGGGGCTATTTGCATCTCTTGACCTTTATTTTCGTCTCCCACAGAGGTCAGAAGAGCAATAGGTGCTATCGGCACCTTTGTTATTAGAAAGGGAGGCCCGACAATCGTGGCAGCTTCTTAACAAGTGTGCTGCTTTTGTGCAGCATATCCGAAACATAGAACTTCTGCGACTGGGACTGTGGTTTCATAGTGGGCACGAAGACAGGCTATGGCAGAGAGAGCTACCGATATATTATTATATCGAGAAGCATATCATTGGAGAGTAGGAACGCAACGATGATATCCCAGGTTCTGCACCAATGGTTCTCTGCTGGGCTGTCCCCAGAAGAGAGACAAACCGTAACTGGATGGGCAGCGGAAAAGGAACTCAGCGGCGAAAAGCCTGACTTTTCAGCATACAAATACGCTGCTCTAGCAGATAATGAAGGGGGCGGTTTTTTAAACAATCCTGTTCTTGGGCGGTGAATGTTTAGCCTTTCCCAGAGACGGAGGGCAGGAGGAAGCAGAAAACTACCGGGGAACTCTACACTCAGAAGGCCGAGAGAGCATATCAAGCAGCTCGCCTGATGCTTTTGCAAACACAAAACAGTTATGGTGTTTCTCAGCAAACCAGCAATTCAAAGACACACAGAATTATCCCCTGGCATTTAATGTGTTAGGGAGAGGGGGATAAGTAAACCAGAACGGGAGGAAGAGCCCTACAGGCTGCAGGCAGTTGACAAACGAACAACCACCGTTCCTATTAGACAAGCAGTACGCAAGAATAAATTCTGAAAAACTCTGGACAGCGTTCATTCATAAAGCCACAGACGCTTGTTACGCTTGTGCGTGAGTCTGGCGTGCACGTGGAATTCCTGCAAATTGTGTCATGGCAGCAGTTCCACGTGGCTCAGCCGTTGAACTCAGGGCATATGGAGCCAGGAAAATGATACGCCGCTTTTAAAGAACCCTCAAGCTAAGTGTTTTTGACCCCATCACAGTCCACAATAGTCCTCGTACTAAAACGAGAACGCTCACTACTCCGCGTGCATGCACAACTAGTCTCCCATAGCTGCTTTTAACACCGGACTGTTATTGTATGCAGCCCTTTGACGATTTCTAAGCGCTTACTTGTCCCTTAGGAGGCAGCCTGCAAGCAAGGAGTGCACACTGCAACTTGAGAAACCACGCTACCACCTGTTCAAGTCCACCCCAGCCGAGTAAGCAAGAAACAAGAGTGAGCAAGGGTACAGTTGTGAAAACGGCATCTAGCCCGTTGCTTTTAGTTAAGAATTGGTCCACCCGGTGTGCGACTTCAAGCTAGAGCGACGACAAACACCCATACCGAAACGCCGGTACTTGCGGGCAATGAGGTAGCGATAGTTGAAACCCGAAGTGCTGAATCAGCGAATTTAATCCTTACAAAACTAACATGACAATGAACTTAAATACTTTTTGGACAGAATCGGTTTTATTATCATCTAAGGAAACCTGGCCTAGCATTCTCGTGTTCACGGAGCTGACCCCTTGCCTGTCGCCCCGTTCAGGCTTTGGAATACACATTCTTAATGTCGTTGGAATGCAAGTCTTCGCAAGCCAACTTCCGAATATTTTTAAGTCACCATTACACTCGAAACTGGGGCTTTGTTCTGCACGGGGGTTGTGAGAGCGCAGCACGAACTCCTTGATCTCCAAGGAGAGCGGCGTGGCTCCGAAGGGACGCTGATATGCAGACCGAACCGATCCAAATTTGTGCTCCCAAACGGACTTCCAGTTCGGTACAATATTGTTTACTCCCAAAATATGTATTATTTCAGTATATTTACCTCATTTTCAATCTAATTAATCTCCCATGAATATTCTTTGAAGAATTGGAGAACTTGGCATCGAACCTCATGCAGGCTCGATCAGGGCCGTAATGCCTCCCTATGAGCATTGCGGGATCAGAGAGGATGGGATTATTTTTGGGCCCCCTTAATATCTTCCTAGTTGGAATAGTTTATTGGCTTTTCTTCCTAGGACAGCGCTGGTGGGGGGCTCATGGTGCTGACCCCGCCATCCTGGACGAGGACCTCTTTCACCGATCATCTGTATCAACACCAGCCTTGTTGGGATTTGAACGCTACTCTTCTGCAAACCCCGTATTTGAGGACTCCGCCACCTACGGGCGCTTTCTGAGAGCACCCCCTGTGGGCATCGTAGCGCAGATCACTGCCACTGTCGCTACAGTGGCAATTTTGTTCCTTCTTCTCCGCTGCTTCACTTCTCTTAAGCGTTATGTCGTTTGGGAGGCCGACCGCCGTCTTGCTCAAGGGGGCAGTCCGTGTCAGGTGAGTTGATTACTCACAAAACACCTACAGAGAATCCAAACAGTGAAAGACACGCTTTCTCCCCTAGATAGCAGCAGCAACACCCTAGCTTCTTCACTGTTGCGAACATGCCTCAGCCGAATCCTGCGGAAGGCGGTGATGGAACCGAGGGACAAGGTGGTGATATCGCAAGTGAACAAACTAGTGGATCACAAACACACGTCGGCCGTGGAGGTGCAGTACTCAGGGATGGAGTCGAATTAGGAGAAACACCAGAGGCTTCCCAAGGCCATTCGGACTCCACCGGTGCTACAAGGACTGATTGCTGGGTGCGTCTGTAGCGGGAAACAATTTAAGCGGGCCTGTTATCTCTGGGGGAAACCTTCATAACATTTGTGCTGGGCATCTCTCCTCTCCGACGTATTTCGCATTTCGCACAACAGTTCTAAATATGAACTGAGGTACCACTGACGATGACTCCAACTGCATGAAACGTTAACGATGGATTTGCGTTGCGACGATGTGTTTGTCTGCACCTTCAGCAAACGGTCCTGGAGGGAGTGCTTGCAGCGCAAAATTTCTTTGAAAGTCGAGACGGTTAGTTTACCGCACCTGCTCCGCTACGGCGGTGCTTCACGTGCAGATTTGCAGTATCGACAACAATTTACCTTACCCCCATTCGTACTTCATGCCCACGTAGTAACTACACACTCCAGGTGTTGTGTACTAGCCTCTCGTACCTTCCCTACGGCAGGAGACATTCCATTTCGGGGGCACTGCCTTCTATAGGGGTTGCTGCTGTCTCGCGTCGGGGATGCGATCGCTTTCGCAGGCACCAGCACGTTCACTGTTTATGTGACGGGAGTGGGATTCTTCTTCAAACTAGAGCAGATTGGCAAGCATGTAAGAAGTTTATCATGCCCTTGTTTTTCTATTCATAGGCGAGCAGCTACTGCGCAGGATTCATTTCTTTTGACTACTGCATTTGCACGGAGATTGTGTAGCGACATATTTAACATGACGCACAAGGTTTTGCTAAATGATCTGCATATCAGTGTTTAAATCATAACTGTTTGTGTAGTAGCATCTACAGCTCAATGTCGTTCCATATTTTGTCGAGGTGTGCTGCTATGTTGTGGAAATTCGTCTTTTGCCAAGGTGATAGTTTTGTTTGTACATTGGTGTATTTGTGTTGCCGGCTTTATGTACATCAGCTTGGGTATCTTCGGGGTCCTTAGGTGTGTCCTGCCTTGCTTTTAACATGGTGTTTTCCAAATGGATGCTCGCTTCCCTAGACAGTGCAGCTATAGGAGTTGGAAAGAATAAGGAGATTGCCTCTTTATTGCTTGATGAGACCAAAACAATACAGACAATATGCCAAAACCTAAACGTCTCATGTAGCTTTGAAATTTCAGGCCCACTCACTAGCTCAACGGCATAATACAGAATGCAGCTCTGGAATTAAACATAAAATGTGCCTCGTGACATTGATCTTAAATTACAGGCCCACTTACTTGCTTAAGCGCATAAAAACGAATGCACAAGACGCTGCTCGTAGTTTCTGCAAGAGCTTGCACCGTTAGGATTCGAGCCATCGAGTGACGTGGAAATCATTTGCTTGATTCACTCTGTAGAGAGGCACATTTTGATCCACCAGTGCCTCTGGGGTTTTTTGCGCAGTATTCGGGACCGAAAGAGTCAATCGGCGGACTGACCGAGGCAAGCGAGACTAGTATCTCACTTCTGCAGTCGTCACTGTTCAGAAGACTGGACAGTTGTTGAGAGCAGCAGGAGAAGCTGTGTGCATGCAGATGCTGCTTAGCGAATGGCATGTACTTCTGCACAAATTCGCCTACCGACAGCCTGCATGATCGTAGGTGTGCTGGAATAGGCACTACTATGTGTTTCTGTCTTATTTACGTCTCCGTTTGCGTGTCGCAGCCTAACCAGGAGCCACAAGGGGAAGCAATTACTGCTCTCACGCCCTCAGGTGAAGGAGAAGTGCTGCGGGCAGGATCGGAGGCGGAGATACAAGCCAAAGCCGAGGTTGAGGTGCGCAGTATACGGACGCTACAGACGTTATGCAGTAATACATTTCTGGATAAACTATGGTCACCCTACTTCTGTGAAGTCGCTGTGCGGGGAGGGAGACCTTCCCGATCCCGTCATCGTCGTGAGCGAATGTCAATAAGCAAAACTACAGAAACTTTGGAACACTGGATGTGGATTAGTGCAGTGCCAACAACTGCTCAAACGTTGATCAGAATCGCCGGAAGAAAAAGGTTTAAGGGGGGTGGGGTGGGGGAATGGAAATAATTTTCTTTGTTGTTCATAGACCACACAACGTGAACGGCAGTGTCATGCATTTGGGTAAAAGGGGATCTGGGTTGCAAAACTGTGCGCCAATGCGTTTGTCGGGGGTTTTGGGCTCCTTAGCATATTCTATCCAAGTCGGATCTGGAATGGTTCACACCAGTTTAACTTCATACGGGAGGGAGACGCTTGTGGAGGGAAACAATTACAGAGGATCCTGCAAGTTTGGCGTATTTGCAGGGGGATGCAAGCGAACAATCAACCCCTTTCCCCGGAGATAAGGACTCAAAAAATGAGCAGGCAAGCCATTTTGCCTGTGCTACACAATCCATTAGCTGCCGCTTGTGCCGTGTATTTCACGCGTAGCACAATATAGGACACTCCTGAAAAAGAGGGAAAACTTTCACGGGCACTCCGGTGTAATGAATGCCAGCTCCATGCTCAGATAGGTTGCGCGTTGTATACAATAAATGTGAGACCAACGTGAGCTGGGTGCTCGTACCGGCCACACCTTCCTGCGACCCGCCTGTGTGTGCACAGATTGGTGCACTCGTGTTTCAAACCGCCTCTGGGAGAGGAATGGGCTTTCAACTGGGCGGCCGTCAACAAGGTCTCTTTGGCCGTTCGCAGGTAAGGCAACTGAGTTATGCTCTGCACACGTATATCGCTCTTACTGGTTTGTGGTTCTTGCTTTCGTAGCCGCAGCGCGAATGTATTTGTTGGCCGTTATCATATTTGCATGAAATGGTTGCAGGGCACTGACACGAAGCGGGTCGGCTAGAGTTAGTAGAATCAAGCTCCACACGTCGCCGTGAAGCAGTAGAACACTGTCACTGCGTGTGCTTTTGTGTACCAGAGAATTGGCAAAGCCGCTGAGACTCCAACGGCTGACTCGGAATCGGAGGCAGGCCTCTAAGTTGATGCTGTTTCTTCATTGCCACTGCAGTTCCGTCAACACTTTGTTGAGCTCCTGAATTTGTGACTGTGTACAGTCACAGATTCAAAAGCACAATAGGGTGTCAAGGGAAACAGCCTAGATATATTCTGCATATGTTTGCGGTGTCATGCATTTGTATTTGCATGCATTCTCTCTTCGTTTCCCGGTGTGACAAAGATGTTCACATCGTGGATTTGCCACGGTGATGCGCTTTTTTGAAGGAAGAGGACGATTTGGCATTGAAACCTACGAGGAGCAGCACAAGAGTCGAGGTGAGCGCACATTGCTGGCTTCTGAACTAGTGCAGGTGCATAGACAGTTCGCTTTGCCTCATAACAGACATATAAATGCCTTTCCACTGCAGGGATTAAGCAAGAGTTTCTTTCGTGTAGGCAAGTCTGCAGGCCAGGCATAAATATACATATAAATCCCAGAGCAGCCTTCCTGTAGTGCTTGCTTGAGGTGGCCTAGAATACGAAAAGAGCCTGCAAAACTCAGTTTTGATTTGCAGACCTGCTGCGCTTCCCTTCAGAGTGGTCCTGAAGCACCCTGGAAAATGAAGGAGAAGGTGCAGCATATTGTCGCCAGACGCGCTAAGGGTAGCGTGGATGGCGGCGAAGAAGAAGTAAGCTATGTAGGCTTCGACAGGTTTACCTAGAATTGGGAGCCCGATCAATTCTGTCCCCCTCTAGGACGCCAGGTTACTACCTCTTAATCACTTCAAATTTGCCTGCATGCTTGTTGCTGTCCGGTGTAATTGTATGATGCTGCAGAGAGTTGGTGCGGGCGTGGGCAAAGACTCACAAGAACAAAAGAATGTGAGCATTGCCTCGTGGGGCATCCCACTGCTAGCTCAGAAATGTTTTTCCTCCCGACCTAAACCCTTACTACACTCCAACGTGATGAGCAACCAATATCCGGCCTGCTACTTTGCGTCATTTGCACGTCATTGTGTTGCTGTGCTGCGTTTTCAGTTTGACGTTAGTGTCGTAGAGGGCTCTGCAACACTCCATGTTCATGCCTGCTGGAGAATGTTCTTTTTTCACTCAAGTATTTACAGAGCTGCTAAACTGGGCTGAGTGAATAAACAGCATTGAGAGGGTTGCTCGCGAGCTGTGCTTTGCATGGAGTAATGCCTCCAGTATTCGTACAGCGCTTCCCTCGACTTTTTGCGAGCATTACGCATGCAAAGAAACACCCGTTGCGATGATTCGTGAGTGTGAGTCGTGTGTCCTAGGCATCTGAACACATTTTGCGGCAACTTGTGCGGCCTCAGGTGGCGATCACGAAGGCGTTGGCGATTGCTGCTGAGAAGGGCGAAATCGTTATGCCAGACATCGTTATACCAACGGTTCCTACACCGGTGAGGATGGTGCCACAGGTTTGCCACTATTTATGTAGAGTAAAATGTTTACTGAAGATTGTATTTTCCGTCTCCTGCGGAGGACGGGAAACGCTTAACCTGTGGCACCAGATGAATTTGTCAGCCAGCTTGCCTGAGCTTGACCGCTGCATAACCTAGTAATGGTGACGATAATGGTTAGTTGTAATTACTGGTGAACAGGGGATGCCACTACGTGTCGAGTACGTAAAGGTGGACAGTTGGTCAGAAGACACCGAGGTAAGTGGAGAATGACCGGCACAGTCATGCTACTGGTGCCAACAAACAGGATCACATTTACACTGGGGGACAACAACACTTTAGATTCCAGCATTTAATTTGTGGCGGCACCATAGGTTGATTACTAACATTTTGGCATATTCGTAGGTTTGATTCGGTAGACTATGTGAGATGATGTATCACACTGAGAGAACTCTGAACCTATGCAGTGCCAGCCCATAGAAGCACCCTGCAAAGTCATCTACAATTGGTCGATCAGGGCCCGCAAGATAATCTTGTGCATCTAGCTTGTAGATTAACTTACAGCAAGCTAGCGAAGCAGATCTCAGACTGCCTTTCCTCCCACAATAGTGCGTGCTGATTGGCCGTACTTGGGAAGCAATGAGGACGAATTTCCTCCTCATCGACCTGGCGTAACCGGCATTTACCCATCGAATACTAACTTCTGAGTGCCTTGTAGTGAGCCCTGCTTGTGTATGCTTAGCCAGGGCCAAGTAAGAGGGATTGGCAGAGCTTGCACTCTCGCCTTGGAGCAGGAATGATGCATGGAGTTGGGGAAATGGTTTACCAGGTTTGCGTTCGTGGCCCTGTCTATTCGATGCAGATTCATGCGGCTAGCGCTTCTTCCCAGAATGAACCTGTTATATGCACGGTAGTGGACAGACTGCGATCACTGGTGCTGCCCAAAATGTGCGAACTAGACGAAAACTACTGACAGATATGCATTCGGAGAGACGCAGATATTTACTTGAAACTCCATTAATATTTGTTGTGCGATGTGCTGTGCGTGTGTTTGTGGACTTCAGCATCTTGACAAAGTAACTCATTCCACTGTGCCCGTCGTACACTGCTGCAGCACGACTTTCAGGCCACACATCTAAGCACTGTCATAGTTGTGGTGCGACCTTTATTTGGAATCACAATAGCCAGCTTCTGCCTTCTAGTGAGCCCTGCTTGTGTATGCTTAGCCAACGCCAAGGCTAAAAGATTGGCGGAGCTTGCACCCTCGCCCTGGAGCAGGAATGATGCATGGAGTTGGGGAAATGGTTTACCAGGTTTGCGTTCGTGGCCCTGTCTATTCGATACAGATGCATGCCGCTAGCGCTTCTTCCCAGAATGAACCTGTTATATGTACGCTAGTGGACAATTGCAAGTCATGTTCACGTAGCTCTTTTGTTGGATGCTGTCGTTTTGCGGTTGTTACTGTCCAGGGCGAAGGGGCCGGTTCCCCGACTGAAGAAGGCGAAGCGGCAAGTTCCTAGGCGTGCAGATGCTGGCTGAGTAGCATTTGGTCGATCAGCGGGCGGTGCCATAATGTGTTTGTGATTGTCGATTTTTGAATTGGTTCTGCGCTTTAGGCTAGTGCATCATGGTGCGGTGTGTTAGATGTG
>CAJFCX010000150.1:0-15905 GCA_904066255.1 Eimeria sp. OTU-X | reverse complement strand
AATGTAAATGTTGCTATTGGAATATTCGTGGAAGGCTTTTGGTTTGCAAGTCATGTTCATGTAGCTCTTTTGTTGGATGCTGTCGTTTTGCGGTTGTTACTGTCCAGGGCGAAGGGGCCGGTTCCCCGACTGAAGAAGGCGAAGCGGCAAGTTCCTAGTCGTGCAGATGCTGGCTGAGTAGCATTTGGTCGATCAGCGGGCGGTGCCATAATGTGTTTGTGATTGTCGATTTTTGAATTGGTTCTGCGCTTTAGGCTAGTGCATCATGGTGCGGTGTGTTAGATGTGTGTGTTTGTACTCGTTTTCGTTGTGCGTGTGGCCCTGGTGCTGGCTCGTGGCAGGGCGAAAGCGCGACCGGCGGTCCTGGGCACGCTGGAGCAACGGTAGAAACGCCACGGGGTGTGCCCACTAGCCAAGACCCAGTTGCAAGTGAGGTTGATGATGAAGAGGTGCGTTCCTCAGTCTTGCCTCAGTATTCTGCTGTTGGGCGGACAATAGAGCATGTCGTAGGGTGGTTTTCGTTAGGGTTGAGTGTACGGGGTGTAGACCCAACCCAGGCGCCTTCCTCTCTTGTCGGTAGAACAACATCGTTCGAGATTGGTGCCTTTGGTTGTTTCGTCTGTTGCTTGCGGGTGTCGCCAAACAGGACGGCATGGGAGGGTTCGAGGATGTGATGACAAGATTGGCAAGTCTAGGATATTCCATTCTTTTGCGCCTGGTCGGAATGTCAGATGCTCAATAGGAAGTGCTGTTTCCGTAGTTAGTCCTTGGCTGGTCTGGCACGATAAGCCGGAGCTCGCGGTGTCGTCACGAGGCCGAGATAAACACCTCTTTCAAGGGATGTATGCACTTGCGTATCCTGTCTGGTGTTGCCTCTGCCGATATTTGTAACCAGGCTGGCAGAATTGGCGGTGCTGCTCGACCACAAAGAACGGTACGCCTTTAAGACATCGTTATTCTGCACACTTTGGGTTGGTTGGGTGTTGAGCATAGCTTACGGTTTCGTTCAGCCCTGTTTTCGAGGTTGAACTGGTCGTCTGAGCGGTCCGTAGAGGCGGCGCACTGGCAGGAAGTGTGCCTGTAGCCTGGTTGCTTTTCGTTGTCGTTTGCTGCTGTTACTGTACAGGTCAAACGGAGCGATTTGCGGATTGGAAAAAGTGTAAAGGTAAGCCATTGAGCGAGGCATTGCTTTGCTTGTGTTGGCATCACAGCGGAATTTCCATAATGTGTTGTTGGGTATGGTGTTTTCCTCTAGTTCTGCGTTGGAAGGCAGCGTGTCAGGGTGCAGTGTGTTAGACGTGTGTGGTTGTAGTCGTTTTCGTTGTGCGTGTGTGTGCCTGCTGCTGGCTCGTAACAGGTCGAGGGCGGTGCGGAGGATTCTGAACGGGTGCGTTGTTGAGGCCTCGCGTCGCGAACAGCTGTTAGGCGGTTCCCATGGCGTGCGTACTGGGGTTTTGTGCTAGTAGTTTCTTTGGCAGCCCCAAGCAAGGTGCCTTCCATTCTGTTCGGGAGGGAAACGTGGTTTGAGATTGCTATCTTTGGTTGTTTTGTCTGTTGTTTGCGGGTGCCACTAAATAGGAGGGTCCTCCAGAACACGACTCTGCGATGGTACGATTGGCAAATCCCGAGGATTTTGTTCTTGTGCATGTGATGGGAGTGTTAAGTGCTCATCAAGAAGTGCACTAGACGTAGTTTGCTGCCCCAAATAGATGTGCCGTCACGGGCCTTGATGTTGGAGCATGTTCCAGCTGCCGCGGCCCGCCCTAGAAAATTCCTTTTTTGTCTAATCCCAGCACAAACCTTATTGTAGAATCTTGTCACTGCTCTGTGCTGTTGGTGCTCTTGCCTGTGTCACTTCACAGGATCCTTTTGATGAAGATGCGTGGATGAATCGTCCGATTAGTCCAGTACAAAGGGTAAGTGCCTAAGTAATTTTTCCTGCCCACCTGGTAGTTCCTCTGTCGAAAACCCCTTGCCGTGCTATACCTGTGCAGTGAATGCTATTGCAGTGCCTCTGCGACCTTGATTGCTCAACCGTTAGATACACTTGCCGGAATTTGTTGTCCTTCTTGTGTTTGCGAATGCTGTTGGACAGGATCCTCAAGTTACTGCTCGTCATCATCAGGAAGCGGTAGGATTTTACGCCTTATTTTGTGCGGCTATTGACATATCGGCAGCTAGTCCCTTGATGGCCGACGCTTCCAGGTTTCATGAGTAACTGCTCAGGGGAAAGATGCCCTCCCTGTTTTGTGACGTTGTGTGCTGTCCTGCCGCAATGCTTGCAGATGGAAGAAATTGAAGCGGCAATAAAGGCAAGTGCCGGTTTGCCCTCTACCACCGCGTTGAACGTTCCTTAGAAACCTTGACGATTGCAAAACTCCATCAAAATCTACTGACCTAAATTGTCTGTGGCAGGCAGTGGATTCAGAGAAAGTTGCATTCGGCAATGGCATCGTGTGCATCTCAGCGTGGACCTATAAGTCCCGACTGGACTGCGTTTTCCTATCTCCACGCTACTCTATATGGAAAACTGGAATGTGCACGCGTTTCGCTGCTTGCTCGCTTGCTGCAGGCAAATGACGCAAGATTGTCCGAAATACGCGATCGGCCTCTAGGAGATCCGCCCAGTGTAGTTATGTCATCTGCAGAGGTAAGTCATTGCTGCGCAATGTTGACTGGCTCCAAGCTTCTGGTTGGCGAGTGCCGCGACACTCAGCAATGGCGTTTGTTTATCAACCATTTGGCGTACGTATTCTGTAGCCCTATAGGTTCTATTCCAACACCTGTTGGCATCCAGCGTGCCTTATGTTCAGTATTAGCGGGCTTGTACCGACACTGTTACATTGCCTGAACTGCGTTGTTGTTCATGTAACGTCGAAGTATTGATAGCTGTTAATCCGACCAGCAACAGGTGGCATAGCGGCCAAGGACGTGTGAACTCAGCTCATGGCGGGGAATGGCACTTTAGAGGCTCGTGCTCATGTTTGTGTCGACGTCTCATCCTTAGTGCTTGCAGCTCGAATGCCTATGTGTATAGCTGCCATGCACATAGCAACAGACTCATGCTACTTTTGGATAGTGCATAGTGACGGCCCCTTCGCCTTTTGAAGCTGCATTTATCCCATAGTCGCCTAGCCTCCTGATTCCCATAGGCGTTTCCTCCCTTCCACCTGCATATGTTTAGCGAGTAGTAGGGAGTCCCTAAGGCGGTATTCATCCATATTTTATGCCAAGCTGCTCGTCCGTAGACTGGAATGCTGCTCACATCACCGATGGTGTAACCTACTTCAGGTCCATGTACCGTTTCCTCGTGCTTGTCTTTCTGCTTGCGAATGCCACCCAGCTGGATGAAGAGGAGGAGGGCGAGGAGAACGTTCCCACTTCTGATGCAATACCGCACAAACTGGCAAGTGAAGTAGCCTGTTTTTCGTTCACACATGCTTGCAGCACAACGGCAGGCCGCATTGCCGCTGTCTGCACATCGTTTGTTCTCCGGTATTTTGCCCCCAATTAAGCACCTCGTAATGCATGCGACATAGCAGCCTCATTACCGGCGTCCTCACTTGTTTAGCTTTTCTGTTACTGCGTATGCGAATGGAACTCAACAGACAGAGGGGACTTCCGCCCTTCTGCATGAGCGAAGGTCGTTTTGGAGGGCAAATCTTTGGGGTTCTTCAACGAGAACGTATTGGAACTTTGGTGGTCCTCCCGTAAGTATCTGTGCTTGTTCATTTTTCTTCCCATATAATCGATATATGAGCCTACATTCGCAATCCTTGTGCTGTTTGGTTTTCGCTTGCTCCTCAATAGGCATCAAAGGAGGCACCTGCTGAGGAGCAATCGGGAACGGCAAGTCTCTAATCTCTACTCCTAGACACTATTTGGTAGTTGAGCAGGATGTGCCTGGAGGCGGTGTTAGCCGGCTGTTTACGCTCTGGTGCTCGGCTCTACGCAGAAACGCCATTCAAATTACCAGGAGAGGAACGTTTGTAGTGGGGTGTTCACCTGCGTTTCTTGTCCGCTGCTGCGTTTGCGAATGTTACTCAGCAAGAACTCCCGGCGACATCTGCAGGCGAAGACGCTGACACGGCACGTCCTTACTGACTTTTTTGTCCACGTGTTCTATGCTTTATGGGAGTGTCCTGAAGCTTCGCTTGTCCTTGCCATTTACTCCACTGCTGCTTCATTGCGTACATGTCTCCTGAAGCGGTCGGTCTATGAGCCTACTTCCGCAGTCTTATGCGTTTTTATCTTGTGCTGTTGGATTTGCGCATGCTCCTCAATAGGCATCAAAGGCGGCACCTGCTGAGGAGCAATCCGGAACGGCAAGTCTCTAATCTCTACTCCTCGACACTATTTGGTAGTTGAGCAGGATGTGTCTGGAGGCGATGCTAGCCGTCTGTTTACCACGTATTCTATGCTTTATGGGAGTATTCTGAAGCTTCGCTTGTCCTTGCCATTTACTCCACTGCTGCTTCATTGCGTACATGTCTCCTGAAGCGGTCGGTCTATGAGCCTACGTCCGCAGTCTTATGCGTTTTTATCTTGTGCTGTTGGATTTGCGCATGCTCCTCAATAGGCATCAAAGGAGGCACCTGCTGAGGAGCCATCCGGAACGGCAAGTCTCTAATCTCTACTCCTCGACACTATTTGGTAGTTGAGAAGGATGCGTCTGGAGGCGATGCTAGCCGTCTGTTTACCACGTATTCTATGCTTTATGGGAGTATTCTGAAGCTTCGCTTGTCCTTGCCATTTACTCCACTGCTGCTTCATTGCGTACATGTCTCCTGAAGCGGTCGGTGTATGAGCCTACGTCCGCAGTCTTATGCGTTTTTATCTTGTGCTGTTGGATTTGCGCATGCTCCTCAATAGGCATCAAAGGAGGCACCTGCTGAGGAGCCATCCGGAACGGCAAGTCTCTAATCTCTACTCCTAGACACTATTTGGTAGTTGAGCAGGATGTGCCTGGAGGCGGTGTTAGCCGGCTGTTTACGCTCTGGTGCTCGGCTCTATGCAGAAACGCCGTTCAAATTACCGGGAGAGGAACGTTTGTAGTGGGGTGTTCACCTGCTTTTCTTGTCCGCTGCTGCGTTTGCGAATGTTGCTCAGCAAGAACTCCCGGCGACATCTGCAGGCGAAGAAGCTGGCACGGCAAGTCTTAGAGCTGCCCCGTGGCTACACGTATTGGATGTCCAAAAGGGCCTTGCTCCGTGCTGTTGTTGTTCAATGGTTTATCGCTCACTTCTGGCATCCGATCAACAGCCTTCACTTAAAGCACCGGCGCAGCAGCATAGCCCTAGCAGCTATAGTTGGACTTCATGTGCACAATTGCATTTTCGAATGTTACTTGACAGGCCAAGCAGCTGGAAGACGAAGACACCGAAGAGGCGCGTCTCAAAGCGCGTTCCCTCGTCCTTCACTTGGAAGCTCTAGATAAACGGGTTTGAGGCTTAGTCTTGCTGCTCTCTCCTGCCTTAGTGAAGTGCATGCCCACAACGCCAACCTGACTATAGGGTGTTGTGCCCCACTACTGTTGCGTACGTCACTTGACAGGAACCTTTTGATGAAGAAGCGTGGATGAATCGTCCGATAAGCCCAATACCAAGGGTAAGCGCCTACGCTATGCTTCCTGTCCGCCTGTTACACGTGTGTTTCACTCTGTTACTCATGCATATTTTAGGCTGTTGTGGTCCCTCTGGAAACTTGGTTGCTCTCAAATGCCAGGCACATGCGGCAGAATATATGCATACTTCTTGTCGTTGCTGCGTCTGCGAATGCCGCTGGATAGGATCCTGAAGTAACTGCTCGCCATTATGCAGAAGCGGTAGGCCTTTACGCTCCACTGTGTGCACTTATTGATAGATCCAGAGCTAGTCCCTTTATGGCGCACGCTGGCAGGGTTCGTAAGGAACTGCTCACGGGGGCAGATAGTTTTGGAGTTGTGTGCGTGGGGTGCGGAAATGTTTGCAGATGGAGGAAGTTAGAAGAGACTTAATGGCAAGCGCCGGTTTGCCCCCAACTACCTCGTTTGGCTATACTTTAGTGTCCTGCCACACACGGGGAACTTAGAGGATCCTAGACATTGGCAGCTACAAGGTGCATCTCTGATGTGCACCTATATTTTCCCGCCTGGCATACGTTTTGTTCACTTCAGGAGAACGAGAGAAGGATACGTCAGGGTAGCAATGTGAAGCCAATTGTGGTCCCAAAGCAGGTCGAAAAACCGGAGGAGGGCAGCGAAAGGCCGATCCCTTGGTATATCGTCAACTCTAGAGAGGTACGTCATATAACCTTTTTGCTCCCATTTGACCATCATCACGGCACGAAGATCCCTTGCTCATTACACTTCACCTTCCACGCCTCCCGTCCACAGAATGTCCGGTCTCGTCCCACTCGCTCCAACGTCCGTTGGTATACCCTGAGAAATTTTAGCAGCACACCTTACGCAAAGTATTTGTATACTGCCTGAAGCGAGGTTAGGCCCTTGCAATCGGGAGGTCTTACGTGGTTGGAAGCTAGCCACGAAAGGGCTGCCCGGTGGTCAAAGAGGTGTGAGCTGTGCGCCTATGGGGGCTGGTCAGGTTTCAGGGGTACTTCTGGTGGGTACTTCAATGTTTCATTTGTTCATTTTTGCGAACAATGGTCTCTGCACGTGATCATGGTTGCGTGTGAACGTGTGTGCTACTGCGCAGCGACAAACAGTAAGCTAATCCCGCCTAAGGGGCAGCCTGCAGAAACAATTGCTCCCCCAGTCCCAGCTGTTATGGCAGGTCTGGGAGTGCTGCTGTTGTAACATACATAAGCCATTTGCGTGTCAGAGTGATTTCAGCCAAAGGCGCTAAATGCGGCGCATGCTATGAGAATAGTAAGCAATGTGAAACGATGCCAATAGCCCAAGGATCACCATTTGCGCCTGAATCGTGACTAGCCGCTCTGCGGATCCGCTGCAGTTCCAGAGGAAAAGACGACCACACGGCAAATCTTAGCGCCCCGCGGTATGTTTATTGCGTGTGCCTGCAGGCAGCAAGTTCTTCTTTGTGGAGTATGGCTCCAACACTGGTTTCGAAATTGCGATCATTAGTTTCTGAAGTATCCACAGCTGAGTCGGCAAGTACGTCTCTCCTCTTCAGCGAGACTTTCGTATCATCATCACTGTAGGTGAAGCACCCTTAAACAACGATGCTTCATGGGCAATTTCTGACTGCGGTTGTATGTTGCAGGAGTATCAACAAGGTTTGTTCATGACGGTTACGAATTCAAGCTGGAGTGCACTATTAAGACATCCCCGGAGAAATATTGGAAGGAACGTGTGGATAAAATGTAACTGGACATGCCCTCGTGTTGAGGAATTCGCAGGTGGCGCTAACAAAGTTAGCCTTTTTCAATGGAGGAGGTTCCGGAAATTTCACTGATAGCCCCGTGCAAGCTGGGTGTTTTATTTACATCCCGTCTGACTGGTTCGTGCAAGCAGTTCGGGTCTTACACCTGCCTATCCACTCAGCCTTCGTGATCTCCCGAAGCATACCTAGTCGAAAGGTTGATGCGTGGTTGATTGGCTGAGCATATGGAGGACGCCGTTAAGGGTCAGCACTTCATGTGCTCTGGATTACCGTGGTACCTTTGGGAAAAAAGACCCGAGAAACAGTTGCAGACGGATTTACAAATTCGACTGTGTGCTGCTTATTGCATTTGTTGGAAATCTATATTCCATTCTGGGATATGCACGCAAGCGCAATGCAGCACAAGCAAGGCCCACAACCCTCAATAGTGTCCTCAGTGGGTTTCAATTCAGTTATGTAGCGTGTTGGGATGTCACGCATAATTCACGCATATTAGAAGAACCCCAGTTAGAATCTCTACTCGGATTCAGTCTCATAACTCCCAATAGGGTGCCACAAAGTGACCAAATGCAAACAGAAGTAGTTTTGGACTTTTTCTTCTGGGAAGACGAGGGAATATTGGGGCATGGCTGAAGAGACAAGAAATAATAGACGTCGATTCATCACACTGGCGAAACCAGCACACTTCGTCTTGCTCTGCTATGGCATAACCAACCCTGCGGACGGCGCAGTAGGCAACAAACCTACAAGAATTCTTGTTAATACGTTTACTCTACCAGCTTCACTGGAATTAGTGTATGGTGATTCATTACAAGTTGTCTACAGCGCCTCCATGCATGCCTAGTCCTTATCGGACCCGCCCGCGTTCTGGCCACATTTTGCGTACTTTTCTTCCCAACATGTACCAGTGTGGCCTCCGCTAACAGTAGGCAACAAACTAACCTTTTGTTGAGCTAAGTGGCTAAGGCGCCATTCTTTCGTAGTTAGGACATGCAGCAAATTCGACGAAGTGAATCGAGCAGAACACAAGTGCCGCCAGGCCGCCCATAGGATATCCGCAACCCTTCTTCCCTTATATGTCTTGAGGTGGTCACTGTGTTTGTAACTCGCTTAGGAACAAATCTATTCTTCCAATTGGTGATTTGAGGGGGAGAGCAGACCTATCCAGGTCACCACCTCTTTCATCAATGATGGCGGTCTGACCAGTGGTTTTGCGGGCTCATTTCCATACAGTGGAAGGCTCTCCACCATTGAAAAAAACAAAACATTTAAAGTACATAAGCTATGTGAGCTATATCTCTTGCGCCGCCTCACGCTGGCGATGATGAAAGCCCCCCCAATGAAGCATGCGCAACCGCTCAAACGCTTTGTGGGCTACAAAACGGCAGCAAGGAGATCCACCATGCTGTACATAGAAAAGGCACACATGCTATTGCGAACACGCCTTTAAAAGTCTTTACGTCAAGGAATCCACCTGTGGAGGTGACAGCAGCCCTGCAAGTTTCTCCAATGCAGCTCTCCCGACCGTCTCGGGCCGTGCACCCGCAGCGTAACACCTCAGCCGCTGCTGGCACGAGTGGTAGCTCGCCTGCAACCTCCTAGAAGCAATTATGAGGGCTTTAAAAGCTTTTTGTGGCCCTACTGGTGGCCGAACGAAAGGAGCCAGTGCCCAAGGTCACTCTAAGGAAGTCCGCGAACTAGTACTTTTAGACGCACTGACAGGGGAGGCGTTTCGTTTCCCGTTGCCCGTCGGCCCATTTGGGAGTCGCTGCTGCAGGAAACCCGATCGAGGGCATGCTCATCCCACGGGGGAACCAGAGGCGTGCTTCTGGCTGAATCTAGAAAATTACGTGCAACAGCTCATCGCCAGCCTTCCTTCCCTTGTTCCCGAAGAGGAGTCGACAAGGACAAAGGATGACAAAGCTGAACTCCAACACAAGGACTCATCCAGAATAAAAGAACCCCATAGATATCTCTGCTTCGTGGAGGCCACCGGCAGGAGCCTCTCAGCCGAAGCAGCAGCTGCAGCAGCGTGGCAGGGAGGCAGCATCAGCAGCAAAAGACGAAACAACCGTGCTCAATCAAATGGGCCTCTCTCGTTAATTCTCCTCCGGCCCGAGGTACTTTCGTGTTTGGGGCATAGCAGCCGCAGTCCAACTGTTGCAGCAACCGTTTTATCTACAAGTTCTGCAGGTGGTAACGATGGTGCAAAAACAGCAGATGCAGCAACTGCTGTCCCACTACAGCTGTCATGTCCGTCACCCCCTATAGCTCCCAAGGCTTTGAGGACTATAGGGGTAGACGAAAAGAAACAGGTGCCTGTCAGAAAGCACGAGATTCTGTGCAGTGTTCTGCCGACCGCCAGAGGAGGCGACTTTACGACTTTCAGAAGGGCTGGTGTTGGCGGTTTTTCGACTACTCCTGGTGCTGCTGAGGACGACAGTGGCAGTGATCTCGCTTGTGCATGCAACACTGCAGGATATTTCAGTTTCCCTTCGGCTAGCATGCAGCCGAGGCTGGTAAGCGGGGAGCTCAAGGCTCTGCGGGCGGCTGCGCTGTTGGATGGCGACGCCTCGTTCAAGGTGTTTGGCAGTAATGTTGCTGCCGCTGCTCCTTTGCTTTCTGCTTCTCGCGATGCAGCAGCTGTAGCAGCGGATCTGCATATGCGGCTCAGGCGACAGCGGGTTGCAGCCGATGTCATCGCGCGGGCGTTGCTAAGGCACGCAGAGCTGGCGCTCAAGTGGGCTGAGGCGTTGCAACTGAGGCTGCAGCAGCAAGGGAAGGCTCAAGAAGGCGTCATTGCAGGTTTTGAGGAGCTTGTGCTGAATCTACAGCAAACACCTCTCGACCCAGCGCTGCTGTTGCTGCAGCAGCTCAAGCATGATGATTCTTCACATCGGCCCCAGGAACAAGCAGAACATGCAATGCAACCTGCCGCGTGTGATTCGAAAGGTCGTCAGAATCACAGAGGCTCACACCGGAGGGAAGAGTCGGGTGCAGTAGCTGCTGGTGTTGCTGGCGTGGATTCAGGAAGGCCACATGAAGTGGTTGCATCAGATGGAGGAACGCTGAGGGCACAAGCAGCTGCAGAAGCGGCATTAGCAGAAACAGCACCAGAAGCACCCTTAGCAGAGGCAGAAAGTCCCGCTGCGGGGAAGTGCAGTCCTGCAGATATGGACTCAGGCAGAGATCTCTTCACAGATGCATTTCAGTCGCCAGACATTGTTTCCGATGGAAGTGATACTGTTCATCAAACCCGTTTGGGAACATCGGTTGTCTCAGAGGTCTCTTGTGGTCCTCTTGCAGCAGCAGCAGCAGCATGCACACGATCAACACCAGGAGTGGTAGCGGGGAACGCTGTCGCCTCCTCTCTGGGTGAACAAGGGCCCCGAAACATCGAAGGCCCAATAGAGCAAAAAAAGCTGGCAGTGGGGAGTACAGCCGATGTAAGGGAAATATCGTATCCTGCTAATGCACCTATAGCGTCAGCTGACAGCTCTCTAGGTAACGGTGCTGCACAACATTGCTGGGTCGAGGGTTCTCACGGAGGCGCAGCAGATGTAGTTGATGTTCTCGCTGCAGGCGCATGCACCAGGAGAGACGGCAGAAACCCGATAGGGACAGCATTATGGAATGCAGATGAAGACGTGCAACAGAAAAGACGTTTTACAGAGGGAGAGCTCGTAATGGGTCTGGGCACATGGGCTACCTCCGCGTCCTTCCGGGCAACAGAGGCAGGCCCCCCTACTGAAACACCGGATTTTGACGCGAGCACGACAGCCCATGTAACTATGGTTGCTGCAACTACAACAACAGCTGCGGGTGACAATAGAACTGTTGTGTGGCCATCGGCAGCTTCACTGCTCGATGTCCCAGCCATTCGTGCATTCGCAGAATCGGTGTTTGCAGACCGCGCCGCAGTGCTACACCAAGTGGAGCTGCTCCAGGAGGAAATCCGTGCAGCCACAGCTACATTTAGGGCTGCAGTCGATGGCCTGCTTGCGGCAGCAGACGAGACAGGAACAGCCCTTTCGACGCTGCTAGGCGAGCAGCAGGAATTGACAGCAGCGCACACAAGAGCCTTCGCCGGAGTTACTGCTGCAACTCCAGCACCACCCATCGCGTACTCTCGCTTTGCTCCGCAGCAGCTGCAGGGTCTTGCAGCGGATCAAGGAGCAGCAATGGAGGAGCTTCAGCGTCTTGAGCAGAAGCAGAAAACCCTCACAAAGGAACAGAAGCGGGCCTGGACACAACACTGCAGCCAGCAGCTGCAGCTCTTATGCTTTTGCCTTAGATGTCGGCTTCTGCTGCGGCAGTACCACAAGAAGGGTCTCGCATGTAGTAGTAAAGCCCAGCGTGTCAATGCAGCTCTTCTGCAGCTCCGACGACTGTATGCATGCCCCGCCGCCTTTGCTGCAGCAGCTCGAGAGACCATCCGCCGCCTTATTTTTGCTGCGTCCATCCGGAAGGCTGCAGAGACGGCTCGGGCAGTGCTGCAGCGCATGCAGCAGCAGGAGCAGCAGCAGCGGCTGTTCTTTTTGGAATCTGCTGCTGCATCTCTTCCTGCTGCCGTGTTTTGGCCCCTGCTGCGGGTTGCCCCACTTGAAGCCCACGTGACGGTGCCAGAGGTAGACGAACCGCTTATCTCTATCGTAGACCCATCTGCGCTTACCTCGGCCCTGGAGGAGGCCAAGCAGCAGAAACATGGCAGAGAACAGCAGCAGCAACACCGACAGCAGCAAGACGACCGAATGCTGCTGCGGGGCTTGTTACGTTCCGAACTTGCAAGGAGTCACCAACGCTCTGGAAATGACACAGACAAGCATCAACAACAACAACAACGGCAGCAGCAGCAACAACAGCATCAGCTGCGTGCATTTGCGCAGCAGGAGCAGCTCCGTCTCCTTCAGGAGAGCGAGCACCCAATACTGGGCCGATCAGGGGGCCCGCAGATTGTGCAGCTCTGCGGTGAGGAGCAGAGCCAGCAACAGCACCAAGAACAGCGACAGCAGCGGGCAACCCCGCAGAGCGTATACGGGGACACAACAGCGATGTATTGGAAGGTGCATCAGCCATGCAATGAGGTGCCGCAGAAACAGCAACCATCTGGCGCCGAAGCGCGGGCCCCACAGCAGCGTACAACACAGCAGCTTACAATATCCCATCGTATAAAGGAGCACCAAGTGAGCGACCGACAGCGGCAGCAGCGGCAGCAAGACCAACAGCACCAGCACCCGCTGCCGGCAACGTTAGTGGAACTCCCCGGGTCCCTGCAAGTGCTTGAACAGTTCAGACCTGCGCCGTTGCCCTTCAAGAAGATTCAAACCCAGCACTTTTCTGGAACTTCAGCAACAGCGGGTCCCACCGAAGAGGCGGGTTAGGTGGGGCTGCATGGGGGCTGGCCTATCAGGAGATGCAGCTTCAGGAGCCGCAGCTGCTGCCCCTGCAGCAAGACACATTTCCCAGGGTTCGTTCAGGCCTTGTTTCACGAAAGGCCACAGAGCCGTGCAGCCGTAGGTAGGAGCTGTCACAGCGGGACCGGCTAAACGGACATTCGTCTCTCAAACAGGAGCTTAGGCAGCTGGTGCGGCAATAGCTGCTTTCCCAGGACCTGCGGCGGCAGGAGCTATGGCAGGGGCTATGACAGTTGAATACGAGGTGTCGGATGCCCACACAGCTCAGCTTCCTTGCCGCGATAACGGCGTTGAGGCACAAGACGGCAGCACATTTTTAACTGTATGCCAGCAACAGCATCGCTTGCACATTGAAAGGCAGCAGCAGCATATCCAGCGGAAGCAACGGTCGAATGTTCTACGACAGTGTCTTGGCGACAAATGCAGCAGCTGATGAAGCAGACAGAGGCGTTTTGCAGCACCTAGGGCGGCACGGGCAAGACCATAAGCAGCTGCGCGAGTAGCAGAACCAATAGTTCGTGCAGCCCCAGAATTTGAGCCGTGCGGGCGTGCTGGGGCATAGCTTACAGGTGCCGTTGCATCCGGTGAACGCAGCGTTATGCACGGTTTAGCAGCAGCTGTAGCACAGGCAACACGTGCAAAGGCAGCAGCTACAACTGCACCTGGAGTAGCAGCCGCAGCTACAACAGCAATTGGAGCGTCACGCTTGGGCGAATTCCCCCAGCTGAGTCGATGTGCACCATTCGTGGGAGCCGTCACACAAGCTAGAGTAGACAGTACAACAGCAGAGGAGAGTGAGTTGCTTCTTTGAAGACAACCAGAGACAGCACAGACAAGAGGGGCATGGTGGCGCTTCTTGCCTCAGATGATTCAGCAGAATCAACAGGCGCGACAGCAGCGAAAGCATATAGTGCTTTAAAGCGAGCAGCATCGTATAGATGCTGCTGTTGAAGCATTTGCGGCAGTTGCCATTCGCAGTCAAGGGCTGGAGATGGAGATGGAGGGAAAACAGTTCTGTATGCAGCACGGCATAGGACAACGGGAGCTATTGCCTTTTACGCAGACACTAAAACAGACAGCAGCACTTGCGCATCAACGGAACCATTTCAAGTGTCCCTTCAGAGGTCTCCATTGCGTCGCTTGTTATGCCGGACTCTGAGGTGCCACATAGCCTGGCACAAGAGCAGCGGAGTTAAAAGCCTGATGGCAACCACCTGGTTTGGGGAATCGGTCGCCTAAAGTCACAGGGACAGCGCCTGCTCCACCACCACCAACAGCAGCAGCAGCGGTGTTGTTGCAGCAGGAGCATCGACTGGTGCAGCAGCTGGCAGAACAAAGGTTGCTGCAACAGCGCGAACAAAGGATGATGTAGCAGCAACGCTGGAGGCTCGCACCGCAGAAAGAGCAACAGAGCCATAGAGGGCTACAGCAGCAGCCAGTATTGATGCAGCCGCAGCAAGTTGCCTTTTCAGAAGGACTGGCATCAAAGGTGGGAGCAGAACCCCACACCGTCAGACGTGCACCCTGAAGGGACACTTCAGGCAGGAAGCATGGGGGAAAACAACTCAGAGCGCCAATAACAGCAACAGCCTCTCTTTGGGATGCATGCATCTACGTGGCTGAAGCCACGGGGCAGTTGCTTCATTGCAGCAGAGGGAATCTTCGACACATTAGCAGCAGGAAGTGCTATACCAGATACTCGGCTGTAAAACAGCCAGTAACCAGGAGTGCATCGCAGAGGCTGCTATTTCTGCCACATCACGCTTGAAAGCAGCATCCACCTTCTAGCGCAACTGCTGCACTTTTAGCTGCAGCAGCAGGTGGAGAGCGCGAAGCATCAGCAGCAGCCACTGTCGATTCAGCGACGTCCCCCAGGTGTGCATCTGCAAGAAGTGAGGCTTTAGTCGAGTTGCCCCGGACTGCTGCCGATGATTTGGGAATAGGCGTAGCTACCCCACAAGCAGAAGCAGTTGCTTCATCTGTTGCTGGTGTAGCTGTTTGCCGTGGGAACGGACGCGGCACTTGCAACAACGGAATCCTTGTGGATGGGGGCTCAGCACTAGACAGGCGTGTGTCTCTTGAGGCCAATGGTGCTCCAACAAGAACAACACACAACAACAAAGACAAGGCCTGCACAAACAGGCTCTTCTATGCCACGTGCAGCAGCAGATGCAATGACTTGAACGAAATGCCGGGGCTCAAAAGAACAGCAGCTTTAGAGCAACAGTGTTAGGAACAGCAGGGTCAAGAGTTCATACGAGGGAAGAGAAGGGGAGAGGAACAGCTTTTTAGGAATGTCCGGTTGGTGCGATGTGCTGCACTCTCCCCTGCACTGCTGCTGTAAGCGCAGCTGGGTGCTAAGCGGCGCATTCTTGGGTGCTAAGGGACGCACCCTTGCTACTCACAGAACGACCTAGCCGCCCATACAAGGCTTTTGAATTTATCGCGGGTAGAAAACCTTTGGTGAGCTACGGGGTAGCTAGCTAGCCAGCACCTAACTAGTTAGGTATCCAGGTGCCCGCTAGGTGCCCCCCCCCTGAGGTAGAGAACTGATACGTGCGACTTTCGTTCCTGCTGCAGCTGCTGTAGCACACAAGCTAAGTAGCTTGGTAGCTAGCTATATAGGAAACCAAGCAGATCGGCAGTGGGCCCATATTAGTCGTATGTGCTGCGCCCAGAAGGTTCCAGCAGAGCTAAACAAGATCTGCTAGCAGATGCTGCAGCTGCGGCATCTGTCAACCCTACAGCTGAAGGTATGAGCTGACGCTGGAGCTCGACCTTCCGTGATATGAGCTGGACGCCTGGGATTGCCGTTGCTACTGTTGGTGCTGCTGTTGTTGATGCCTTCCTCCCTTGTATGTGCTTAAAGCAAGTGCCTTACTGGTGTTTGCGGCCTAGCCTGTTGCCTTCCCCTTCTTTTGTTCTATGAACTCATCTGCCGCAGCTTTAGTCAGGCGCTGGCGCAGCTCGCGCTGCTGCTCTCTCGCCCTGTCCCACTGGACCCTAAGGACAGTTTTTCCGGAATGCCCGGGCACGGAACCCCTTACTAGGAGAGCGTTTGTCTTGAGGTTGAGACCCAGGAGCAGCAGGCCCCGCACAGTGCTGCTCTGTTTCGGATCTCTCCCCGCCATCCGCGTGCCTGGAAGCACCC
>CAJFCX010000149.1:0-34297 GCA_904066255.1 Eimeria sp. OTU-X | reverse complement strand
TTTAAATTAAAAGAGGACACTCAGTAATTAACAACGGCTTATCGTCGGCAGGGTCAGATGTGGAGAAGAGACAGGTGGCAACTGGGTGATAAATATCCGTTGGCAAGCATATTTAGAGTAAAAATACGAAACGAGAACAAATCCTTTTTCTGCTCTGCTCGATACAGTATGGTGTAACTTACACGCATCAGGTGCATACTGGTCATGGGATGATCCTTGCTATATATATACATCTGAACGCAGCGAACTCCGCGTCAAGACTAGAACTACGATGCGTCCGAGTTACCGCATACTCTAACTTGCACAAGATCTGCAAAAGTTGCCTAAGGCTTCAGTGCCTTACCGTTGGGCTCGAGGTAGTGTCCGCATACCATGAAGTAGCAGGGTCATCTACGCCGGTTAAGCTCACGATTAATTCCAAGCTCGTTTCGACCTGCGCAAATGGCAGGCACTTCCATTTGCAGAGAGCACCTTATCCTCTCTATCGGCGTAGATCTAGGCAGAACCGTTAGGTGAGCGAATGTTTGACCCCCACGGTTGGTAGGGGATACTTACGGGAAGTGAATTTTCTGGACGTTCGATGCTGTATTCCGCACTTAAGTTGCCTAAGGCTCCAGTGCCTTACCGTTGGGCTCGAGGTAGTGTCCGCATACCATGAAATAGCAGGGTCATCTACGTCGGTTAAGCTCACGGTACAGTTCACACTGCCCGTTAAAGGCAAAGAAGCAATCCCAAGAAGGGTTTCACTGCATCCTTGCCCTGTACCGGCGGGATTTCATGGAATTTGCCAACCTTACAAGCGATGCAAAGAACTGTACGATCGCGGCGACACTATAAGCAATTCGTGTTGTGGGCAAACCTCTAGAATGATGGCGCACCACTTGCATGTGACAATCCGCCTTCTTTAATGACGAAGGCAAATGCCTTCCTTCTCCGAAGGGATTCGGAAGACAATTAGGATTAGGTGGGTGCATCAGCCGGGTGATAATGGCAGGACTATTAAGAGCACCTTGCGGCACCTTGGTGCACCGATATCAATGAGCACAACAGATGATTACTTTTGCTTGTGATGCATGCAGCCATCTGAACACCAACGAAAGAGCGAGGCGCACTGCATGACAAATTGCTTCAAGGGACCTGATGAACTGGCGAGGGCAACTACTGATAGCATCATGGGTGGCTTGTACCTGAATTATCGGTAACGAGCGGTTCCCGAGGGTCTCTCGCGTTCCGTAGATGCCAGTACCAGCAGGATGGCAGGAAGCATAACTAGAACATTTACCGGGCGCAGTGGCGCTGACACCCCTGTGGAAGGGTTCAACTCAAGCCCTTCATTGTTTTCGTCGTGTCATTTACCAGCCTAATATCTTTCGGGGCGCTCGCCCCCATATTCTGTCACCTTCTCGTTCACGGCAAATTGCTGCTTCAGCACTTAGCCAACGGCCCACTAATCGCCAGAATACTACCTCGTAATGTATTGTGCACCTGCCAGTACAGTGGTACACAAGTGGGCGGAATTCCGTAAGATGCTAGTTTCGCTTAATTACTATGGGTATTTGCGCCATATGCATGAGATAGGTGAACTCGTTGTTACCTCTGTGTACCGCTGCTGCGGAGGCTCAGCTGTAATCTTTTAGTTCACGGGACGGCCGCGGTGTCACATTGTGATAGCTTCAAGGCGCATCCGAGCTCCTGGGTTAGTACGAGCCTTTTTCGGTTTTCTAAACCGCTGCATTCACCTATTTCCCCCGTGTTTTGGTTGAGAAATAGTCGAAATCCAGTTAGCAATCGACGTTTGTGGCGTTTCCTCTGACACTATTCTACCGTCCATTGCCTTTGCTGAGCATTTTAAAAACCCAAACTAATCAGTTGAGCCCTTCGGCCTCGGCTACAAGAGAGGTTGGGAACGCTTGGGACAACAGAGCTGCATTGGCCCCACATACGCCTCAACAAGGTTCTCTGAGTGCCCTTGATCACTTTGTAGCTATCGCTCTTTGCAGTAAATACACTATTTAGTATCCCCATGATTTTCCATGCGGATATCCAGTAAGCTGTATGTGAAGGTCAGCAGCATTCCCTGGAACAGTAGATATGTCGACTGCCCACGAGTAAGAGCCAGTTCGATAAGCACGGGAGGAGGCGCCGGCGCAAGTGTCAAGCCCCTCCTGCTCTACCGCGGTGAGATTGCCTCAACGCGTGCTAACTACGAGGGTTTGAAGGGCAAGTGCTTAAAAGGCAAATATTCCTCACGGCTAGCTCATGCGCTCCAATGTTGTATTACGGGCATATCACCCCTTCGCAACCCCTCCAGTCCAACTGCGTACAAAAGTAGCCGTCGAGCTTGAGCTTTTGGCCTTTAGGTAGTAATGGTTCCTCAGTTGCGCCAGCTACCCATAGCGTAGCGGAATTGGGTCCGGGGTTTACTACTGGAAGTACCTTGAGCAGCAGCACAGCTTTGTGCAACTGTTGCTGCGCAGATATATCAGATACGTTGATGGTTGTAGCGTGGTGTCCGCGAAGGTACTGCGATGTAGCCGTAGACTTGCACTATTCCGCTGAAGTCTGCTGAGACGTCCTGAATGCCCCAACCCTTGCTCTGCCCCCATCACCCACGTCGAGAATCTTTTTGCCTCACTCTGGTGAGACTGAAAGGGGATTTGATTATGTCGCTGGTGCGCAGGTGACACCGTTGCTGTGAGAAGGAAACCTAGTATGACCGCTTAGTCTCTCCTGTTTAAACCTTTGGTCTTCCTACTATTGGCAGGTGTGTGTGTTTTTTTCCCTAGTTCTCAACACGATTTCGGTGCATGAGCAACCAGGTGTTGGGCAGTTACTACAGTTTCCCCATGTCGCCTAGTGTGTCTGTACTAGAGCCTGCCCGCGGCTGATGACAACGACCCCTCCACTCGTAAAAGTTTACTTGTATCTTCCCAGAGACAATCTCTTTTTTAGGACCCTACTAGGTATAACCCCCCACCGCTGAGGGGCCTAGTGCACAACTGTCCGGCTCTAGAACCTGTAGTACGGCACTTGTGAACTCGCAGTAGCGCGCTCGAGTGCCTGCTATTGCTTTCCCTGGACAATACCGCGTTTCTTCATTTGTTATCGCAAGATGGATATTAGTTGGTACACCAGCGCAATAAAGTGCAACAATTTGCTCAACAGCTAACGGCTAACCATCGCCCTACCACAGCCCCGAATCATTCACGTTATTCGGACTTACACTTGGCAACTCTGCAACAAAGTCATGAAGCACAAACCATTACCAAGATTGTTCGGTTCATCAGTCGCCTGCAGAGCTTCCCCTACTAATCCGTGCTTTTCCGTTTGCGAATCCCATACGTCTACAATTATTTGAATATACGTCGAGTAAATTAATACTGGGCCGATGATGGCTGATAACCTAACCATTGACCCAGCTAATCCTACTATTGTGAAGCCCTGTCCCATTCATACCAGGAAAGGTTGCATGTTGCTTCCAGCTTGGTGCCGCATAGGAGCTGGGGTCCCTGCGGCTCTCTCCGGCTGCAGCGGCTCTTGAGAGCCCCTGCGCTAAGGGGTTTGCGCATGGGATTTTTCACTGCCTGCGTTAGAGCCGCCAAATGATCCGAGGTACCATCTGTTTACTTGTCAGCTTCAGTTGGGGGAGGTGCCAGAATTGAGAGTTGCTCCCTGCGCCCGTGCTGCCGGTTTGCTGACGCCGAGGATGATGCAGAGGTTGCCCGTTTGTCAGCTCATATGTTAGTATTGCGAGTGTAGTGCGCTCGGGAGAACCTATAACCTGTTCGTTGCTTTGATGCATTCCCTCCATACATACATACACCTGTGTTGCGAAAACATGCACAAACCTTTTGGCCCGTGTACGGATCTTTGCTGTAAGCTTAAATAAAACTTTGCCGAGCAGGCTGCAAATGCAGTGCTCGAATGACTCTCAGCTGCCACCAGGTAGAGAGTGGTATGTCTCTTTCCCAAGGGATGTCCGACAAATAGTGCTGAAATCGTCTGTTTTAACATAACTAGGCCGTAAGTTACATTTGAGCCTACACTGTAGGCAAAAAGAGAATCGAAAATCTCTCTCCTCTTGAACCAAGCTCAGACCCTCGACTACACAGTCAGCCCGAACAACCTGCTGGTGATCTGACTCAGAGCTCCGCTGCGTTATCCACCTGACAGTGTTGCCAGACCATTAAACGATTAGGATGCAGATGCCTCTGGAGGCGGTGGGAAGCGCATTCTGTCGTCGGCCTTCCAGGAGCATCTCAATGGTATCACCAAGAGCCCCCAGTTGTGCAGTTCATGGCAGGCCTGCGACTATCTCCTGGCAGAACAACGCAAAGTACAAGCCGTATATCTGTCATGGTGGAGTGCTCCCTGGCAATATGATCCATTTCTGAATTAACCTCGCATTCTAGGCCCAAAGCCCTTCAACTCGCTTGCCTTATGGCGACCCTTGAAACACAGGCGAGGCCACAGCTTGAATGAATGCACTGGAATATTGCATTTCTTTGGTGTAGCTTCAGATATAGGGTCCCCTTCGCGGCGTGTTTCAGATTGCGCCAGTAATTCTTGTCCATTAATACAAGCTTTGATGCTCACATAGGTAACTCAAAGGTGATGTGCGGCTGCGGCAGTGCCTCTTTTGGTCGCAAAGCTCCCCTACACGTGGCGTCGCTGCCCCGACGGTACCCTGATTTGTTTGTTTACATGCATGGCGACCGTTCGCCAAGCCATGCAATGCCTGGGCGGTCAACGATTGGCTGTCCCCGGGGACATCACTACTTAGAACCATTGATACAGAAGTCCACAGTGTACTCTTGAAAGAGTGTTCACCAGATACTTCCCTATCGATAACTCTTGCTGTTTAAGGTTAGTCAAGTTTGCCATAAGCTGTTAGTGTTCGACCTAGTCCTCTACCTACAACGGAGGGTGTTTCAAAACCATTCTGTAACTCGAACGTGCTCCGGTGCAGCAGTTCCCTGGCTTCGGTGCAGGAAGCTCAGTCGGGACTGCCCTTGTAATAACGAATATGCGAATAGGAATTGTAGTCGTTGTGGTGTTCGTTGGAGACGAAGGTAAAGCTCTAGGGATGCAACAACTGACGGCAACCGGCATATCTGGGAAGGCCGCAAGGGTGGAAACATTATTTAAGAATTTCCGTAATAACATTTTCCTTTGAATTGGATGCAACTCGCCGACGCTCCCAACGGTTGGTGACCCCTTCACATGAGACCACTCGACCCGCGGAAGACGACACGGTTTCAGGTGAGTTACAACGCATTCCTGCACCCCAAGATAGATGGCAGCCCCACAAACAACCGCAAACTCATAGATAGCATGCACAAACACTGGAGATAGTTGTTGAGAAGTCCTCCTTGCGTACTGTTCGACTATTATTGGCCGGTAAAGGATCGTGTGCGAATTAGGGCGGACAAGAAAAGAGCAGAAAGCGCAAGATATACAAACTCGACGCTAGCAGATATTCTCAACAATTGTCCAAAGCGTTCATGCATACAGCCAAGACTGCCTACTCGTCCTTGAAAGTGGGGTTGGGTTGCAACTTGAGAGGAAAGTGCGTTGCCACTCCTGGCGTGCGCCCGCCCCTAAGCGGCGGAGAGACGCTGAGGTCAGGACCCCTGGAGAGTGAAAAATGGTGCCACTTGACCTGAGGAACTTTCATCTTGAATATTATGGATCCATCGGGTCTCATCACAGTCATCAGGATAAGATACATGAGATCCGTTACATGAGTTACCAACTTCCGGCGGACTATGCTGCATCTGGGACACGAGCTTAGGGAATCCATTGAATTCGAAGATGTGTCCACGGATGCACGTACCAATCATTCGAAATACTGGAATACGGTGTATCTTCCAGATGTTCTTTTCGAAGCAGCGGAACTCTTGAGTTGCTTCAGCCACTGCTCAGGCTTCAGCCCCAGAGCGAACCTGAATGCTAGGCCCGCCGAGCATGCTCGCTCTGCGTCTCGAGGGACTCCGAAGAGTATAGCAGACTGGCTAGCAAACACTTCCATGCCGCTTTTTGATCGGCATGAAATTTGCAAGGCCTTGAACTTGTGCAACCCGAGTGCCCTTGTGCTATCCAGCTCCTCTGTGGAGGAGGCGCTCTTTCCATTTTTGCTCCGCAAAGCGTGTATGGGCGCCACACTACTCTTTCACCCCTCTGATGCCTCTTATCCTTTACAAATTTTATCGAGAAGGCAGAACTGGCTCATGGTTGAAGATGATGTTACGGCTTCCTTCCATTGCAGCTTTTTGTACCTTTCTTTGCCTCCTGTTTGTTGAGGAGGCCAGAGGAGAAGTAGGGGTCGCCTCCTCTGAAGGGTATGCGGTGAACACCCAAAGCATTTTGCATCGGCAATCATGGAGCCTAACACGAGAGGGATGCCGAATTGGAAAGGCTGGGAACTTGGTTGTGACACCCCTCGGTGGGTCCACTGTGGATGGGGGAGAAGTGCTGGATACTCAAAGGACAGGGCCATTGCTGTGCTCATGGCTCTCAATGATGGAAAGGGCTCACTACGAAGTTGCAGCCGCGTGGCAGGAAGAACATTTGCGCACGAAGGCCGCGGTACCAGCTTGGAATATCTTTAAGAGGCTTGCACTATGGAGTAGGAGCTTTCCTGAGCTGGAAATTGAAGCTCATATACGTTACATTGACTTGTGGAATAAGGATAGATTTGGCCACCCTCTTCCATGGGCTACGGCAGTGTTTAGGTACAAATGCCCAAAAGGGGATGCTAGTTACGGGCTGTTGGATCATCTTTGTGGCTCAGTATTCTCTGAGGAGAAAGACCCACGCGTGGGGTCAGATGTTCATCTTCTTTTGCAGCCGCGTCCTGGCTACAATCAACCTCTAGAGGTTCGTGCAAGCAACTGGCAATACATAGCAGGTGCCCTTGCAAGCCTACGTGGAGGAAGAACGAAAGACCAACAGGACCGCGATGAAAGATGGATTTGGCCCATCTCTCTTTACAGCAGAGTGGACTCCGTCATGCAGATTTCCGGGAAGATTGACGATTGTTGGATGAATGATGACGACTGCTACTTTAAGTGGTAAGTATATAGTTGCTGCAGCCATTACTAGCCCCAGGGGTCATGGTTGCGTTCGGTGTTAGCTAAGCGACTGGTGTTTTGAGTGGACATGTGTATTATTCCCGCCTCAGGTTGCTTCGTGTGGAATGGAGACTTTTCCGCGAAACGGTCTGTGAGCGACTCCAGCGGGATGCCAACGCAGGCTTAGCTGAAGCGTTTAAAGCGGCAGCCTTGAAAACTGTACAAATAAACGTAACAGGAGTGGACTTCTTCAACCATCCACGCCCAGTTCTTTTTGGAGTTCTGGAGGAGGGAGTACTGTTGGCTAATGCGGGGAGCGGCTTTGTTGCATTGGAAGTTGACACTGATCCGCGCAATATCGCAAACTTCGAACGAGCAAAGTCTACGTCTCAGAATATACGAGCGGCAGGGCTTATGATCAAAGGCGTGAACGAGCTTTTCAGCCGGGCAAAGGGAGATTCGTAACTGTTTTGGTGGTGTCCCAGTTTTGAAGCCACAGCATGTAATCTTGTAGCCCGGTATTTCCTGTATCTGGTTCATTGACAATGATTAATGCATCCTGGTTTTTTTTTCTGTTTTTTGTGTTTGCCGGAGATATCCAAGAAGGTGGTTCCAGACGTTTGGGGGGTTCCATCAGATGAGGGGGTGTTGAGGATAGATTTCAGCACGCACCTTTGCCAGCGGTCCAGTTGTTGGAGGGTGAGTTGTTGCTGGTTTCAGTACATCCGCTTATTCTGGAGGTGTGGCGGGTGAGTAGCGAGGTAAGGCTTCACCTGCTTTCGGCTTTGTATGGAAGGAGAATTAGCTGTTGGCGAGGAGAGTTGCTCGTCGCACCTATCGCGCAGGCTGGTGTACAGCAGCAGCAAGATGCTGCTTGTTGAGCGCGAAAGTTTTGAAAGAACAAACCTGTGCCTGTCGGAGCTTTAAACTAGCAAACTTGTGTTTTTTAGTACTTCGGCAGGTAAGACAGGCGCAAGTTCAGAGTTAGCGAGCCGACGTGTTGCATATATGGAGTTCTCAACTGTTGAATTTTCTCCCAGAGATGTCTTCACAAACTAGGTAACGCTAGTCCTAGGTGAATGCGTCCTTAGCACGACAACAAACCCCCAGACCAACATTGATATGTAGACTTTTCAAGAAGAAGCGAAAACTCCTACTTTCAGCGTAGCAGAAGTGGTGCACCAAAGCAAGCTTAGAACTTCCACTTGTGGTTAGATCATGTTGGCACTAGGTGAAGCGAAGAGGTATTGAGGGAGACAGCGTGTCCAAACTGGAAGAAAGCGATCTAGCTAGTTAGTGTGTGTATATTTGGTGTTTGGGAAAGACATTATGCAGGGCCGCTCTACTGCAATCATATTAGGAACATTATCTGTTCCAAAGCGGAGTTTCACAGTGCAACGAACTACAGGGAGGGCTGCAAACTAATAATGGAGCCGTTTATTGTTGGCGGCTTCTTCTAACATGTGTAAACTGACCAAGACACTGGGAACGAACATCTGAAAGTAATTTCATTTCGAATAAAAAGTAACCTCAGTCATCCCACATTTGGGACGTTACAGCCGTGGAATTGCCTGTTCAGACGGCTCACGAAGGGGCACATGAAGGAACCGTCAGTCCTGAATTTTTATGTTTCTCTCGGTGACCTACTGGGGTACTGCCATGGTTTGGCATCAACACCAAGCAGGTTTTGCCATATTCAAGCATTGGGCAGCAGCAGCACGTACCTTCTGGCGTTGTGCAGGCATTGTGCAGGGCCGCTATTGTGCAATGATATTAGGGACATTATCTGTCTATCATGCTTTACCAAAGAGGAGTTTCACAGTGCAACGAACTACAGGAAACGGTGCAAGCTATATCGGAGCCGTCTATTGATAACCGTTGGCAGTTCACCGCGTTCTGCCTCCGCAAAATCTGCATGTACATTGCATGTACATGCAGTGTACATGCATGTACAATCCTTGTAATGCAACTGAGCGAAACAGAAGGCTGCCGCTTTGGTTAAGCGTCCAGTGCTATATATGGGAGCAAATGAAGGAAGGAGTGCACTCGCAATGCGTATCTTGTACATAACATATCCATTCACCACGGGTGATCGAGCAAGTGGGAGTCGCTCGAATAACAATGCATTGGGTAGGCCAGAGGAAATGATCATGGTGGAAGGCGCTTTATCATTGCAGCACGTGTACACACATGACTACTAGTACCCAGTACAACTGTGAAGGCGCAAACTACACACGTGTTCGGAGCCTGCTGCACATTCTGCGCATGCTACATTCCTGCTCGATGTGTTTTTTCGCACCTAAACAGTGGTTTGTCGAATCAGGAGGCCGTGAGGGCAAGCAATAGATGACAGACAACTTCGTGCACTACTAGGCACTGTGTTCCTTTTTGCGATAATATCGGCCATCAAACTGCTGACACTGGAAGTGCCCCCTGTAGTGGGACTGCGTCCCCGTCACGGCCAACACTAACTGCGTAAAACACAAATACTGTGGAAGTGTCAACTCTCAAGGTGTTTACACTTTCGGAGTGTTTAAGGCTTGGTAGGACACCTAGTGCTTAATGCAGTTGCATGCCGTACCCAACCCCAAAGAGTTTTCATTTCCACTTGGCTACTCGCCTCACATTAGTGCCATGCTTATGATCAGGAGCCTCAGCTTAAGGGCGTTCAACCATTCCTGCAGTCTAGATAATCTAAAGATTGGTTCAAAAAAGTTTATATACATGCATAAACGCATGCGGCACAAATTGGGTGCCGATTTATCCACGAAAACTTGAATGTTGCCAAGCAGAACAGCATGCCTTGCACCTGCATATGCCTTTGTGAGGTGATTCGAAGATTTCAACAACACGCTTCCTAGAAGTGCTCTGCAGCCGATCGCTTCCCGATGGCTAGCATTTAAGTTCCCGACGGAACAGGAAGTCTTCAAAAAATATTTAGCTTCAGCGAGGTCATGGGTTCCGCTGCTTTGATACTTTCTTCGTCTCGCCTCAGACAACAGTGGCGTTTAAGACACTGCCTACTCCCCTTCAGGGTCAGAGTTGATGGTGGTCATTTCCAACAGGGCAAGACTTTGGTTAGTCATATTTTCATAAGAAGCTGGTTGTTGATCCTGGTAGATATCTGGAAAAATGTGTGATAAGTCGTAAGGATTCATTACCCTTCTCTCCCCTAATCTGCCTGAGGTTTCCGCCTCACTAGATTCTTCTTCAGTTTCAGCTGGCTGCGGCTCCTCCTCACTGGTACTGCTAGTGGAGCTACTTTCTGGAACATCGCCAGCAGGCTGATTTGCCAGTTGGCTACCTTGCCCATATCGAGAGTACGAACTGTAAGGGTCGCCCGATGCGATTCCCATAAAGGTACTTGTAGTCCGTCCCGATTGGGTATATCTGTTACCAGGGTATCTGATGTTCAATTCGGAAGGGCGGTTTGTCATAGGGCGCAAGCTACTGAAGCCGTTTGTAGGAACGCTACCGTTGGACTGGGAGTTAGGCACATTGCTGTTCGCGCCGCCGGGTGAAGTTGAATGTCTCGGAAAGAAGGACTGTCTTCCCCCTTCTGGAACAACTGGTGAATTAATTGATCCGCTGGATTGTGGTTGCCCTGCTCCGCTGCCTCCGGGATAACTTGGGACCATGTTCCTGGAGTCATACGGGTTGTACGTTTGGTACAGAGACGTTCCGTTTCCTGCCATTCCTTGGGAATTAAACGTTTGCGATGAAACGCTTAACGTCGGACTCGTCAACGTGTGCGAACTGTTCATCTGTGGTTGTGTGCCGTTCATCGGCGCTCTGTTCATCTGTGGTTGAGAACCGTTCACCGGCGTTCTATTCATCTGTTGTTGTGCAGCCTGTATTGGAACCCCACTGGATGCGTACCTTTGGCTTTCATGAGGTTTCACTGTATTTGGCAGCTGCTGCACAGAGTTCCATCGCCTACCAGCCCAGGGAGCCTGAGGTGCGGGATAGGCTCCTCTGACCGGGAGACCCCCTGCAGTGGTACTGTAAGGATTTACTCTTTGATACATCTGACCAGCTGTAAGACAGGCTGGCAACAGTAACACCAGGCCGAGCAGGTTACTCCTCAACTGAATGGGTCTTCCGTTGACAAGGCGTCTGTACGAACACGCATTCAAAGGACAGCAGGTGGCACTGGTAATATAAGCATGAGAAACAGTCTATTAAGTATGTCGAATTTGTCACTGTTGGGTATTTCATTTGGCTTCAACTACTGCGGAGCCCGTCACAGCCGGCAAGCCACAGTAAGGAGCCTTAGACTGGTGGTAATTTAAGACGCTCTGTAATGTTAAAGCCTACAGAAACATTACCGAGTGTCTTAAACTACCACCTACACCGAACGTCAATGTAGCAGCTGTACATTTGGAAATCGATTCAGGCACATTCAAGCTGGTCACCACCTGTGTGTGCGGACTTACTCCATTTTATTTGTTGTAGTCGTATTTGGAAACCAAGAGACCGAAAAGCAGAAAAATTAATATTAACTATCAAAATAAAGAGTGTGACAAGAGGATAGTTGATGGTCCTGAGGTTCTGTTGGGTTTCTGAAGTATTCGAGTGGCTACCTGAGGAATCAAGGATCACTAACCGCAGTGACCACTGGCGTGTGCCGGGCTAGCTCCACCTTTCACGAGTGTCTTGGCTCGCTAAACTCCAGAATCCTAATGAAAATAATTTTCTAGTGGAAGGCGAATAAGCTTGTTGTTTATGGACTGCCGAAACACCGATTTAGCTCTACCGGTTTGCTGCTCACACACCTGCCCACTCCATCATCGCACATCTGAGGTGAGTCCTTTGGCAGTTTAGCTTGAAAGCTGAGAATTGCATATTGACAACCCTGCGGATAGCTACCAAAAGAGCAATTGAGGTTTGCTTATCCTGCACCTTCCAGTTTTCGACCCTGTGCTCCTTGAAATGGTGACCAACCACCGACTGCCATCGCTCAACACGGTAGCTAGAACTCGAACACAACATAGAAGTGCGATGAGCCTCTTCACCTAAACAAGCCCATTCAAACTGTTCAAACAAAACTGTGAAGCGTGAAATGGGCGATGTGCACGTGCCAAGTGGCTACGCTTCAGCCGGCTGCAGCAGCGATTCCTTTGGCAACACGCCCGCTTCTGCTCTGCGTGCGACACCAGCGAAGTAAACTGCACTGAAATGCTCACTATCTTAACGAATACATACTGTTAGAGTGTAGCACTGGCTCTGCCGGAGTCCGACGCTGGTCGCTCATGATTCGTTACTGGGCTCCGCGATGCCCTCGGTTACGAGTGCCAAAAACTCCATCCTATGCAAGCACTTGCTGTCCAGCTGCCGAGACAATTTGGAATAAGCCACTAGACTGCTTGTACAGTTATGTTACTAGACACCAAGAGCAAACAAAACTGCTACCTAGATGTACACTCTCATTGCTACCTACATGAACACTCTCATCCTTCGCACATGAGAGGAAAGAAACAGCTTAGGCAGTTTTTGCTGCAAAACAGGTGTTTCTCTTATTCTTCGCCACTTAGTACAGTGTATGTAAAATTGCGGATTTTCATATAAGATGAAGGCTCATGTAATCCTCTACTTCACATGGGTACGAGCGAAAAAAGAGCTGTCGAGGCGCCGCAGATCCTCGCGGCAAAGCCTAGGTGCCTGTGCATGAAGTCAATTTTAAACACTTGAGATATTTCCGGTGAGAAAGTCGAAGGTGCTGGAGGAAAAGAATGTGTCGGTCCTCGATACTTCTCCCGTCTGTAGCACACAATGCGGAAAACTGCTACTATGCTGAAGGCCGCGCGACATTTGTTTCAACACGATAATTCCACACGAGCAGAAACAAGAATACCATCTTACACAGCGCATGTCGCCTCAATATACATGGTTATGTATCCATATATGCATAAGTGTATGATCATGACCTGAGATGTGCTCATACAGGAGTAATGCACGTTTGGTAACTTGAAGTCCATGCAGGGCACTAACCGTTTCCTGTTGCAACGGCTGCTGCTTCTGCTGTTCCCTAGCTTCGTTCTTCTTTTCTTCAAGATAGCAACATTTCACTGCCTGCACGCATAGTACAAGGCAAGGGCTATCCACACATTTGGGGGAGCGACACCTCCCAGACTATTTACTAAGGTTGACAACTGATAATCAAGTGCAGATACCTCGAGTTCTTTGTGAAGTCTTTCGATCTCATCCTTCTTCGATGTCACCTACAGAGGCAGAAAGAGGATAGAAAAAGGATGTCGATTTCTTTTTGAGTTAACGGAATTATTAATTAGATAGTGCTCTCCGTGCAAATACATCGACGCTAGCCCTGGTTCCGTGGATCCCGTTGAAACCACTGATAAAGCGCGCCTGTGCTAAGCGCCTGCCAAGGCCTAGTAACTGATAACTGGCTGCGTACCTCCTTGTGAAGCACTTGGAGCTCAGAAATGGCGGCACGGAGTTGTTTTGTTTTTGTGCGCACATCCTGCAGGTAAGTGAAAATATCGTAATCTCCTGGTTGTCGACTGGGGGGTCGTCGCCCAGAGCTCGTCCTACTTGAATCTTCTCACCGTTTGTAGACTTTGCATTTTGGCGAAAACCTCAGCTCCAGGTTGCTTGTTGAGGGTTGTCTAAACAGAGTTGGCAAAACATATCTTTATTTACAAGCTTCGTGCCTGTTTGGTGTCTCAGCTGCACTTGCTGCCATTGAACACCTTCTATCGGTCAGGAGCTTACCTTGAGCTGCACAAAAAGTTTCTCCTTTTCCTGAATTTGAAGGTCCCTTTCAATTACCTGAGAAGATGAAGACACGCCAAAGTTAATACAATGCGTTGGCAAAGAAATGAAATACAGCTGATGCACGGTTTCCCTCAGGGCAGAAACTGCCGTCTGAAGCCATCGCACCTCCTCAGTCTTGGCAATCAGTCGCTTTTGTAATGACTGAATTTTCTTTACTAATTCAACCTTGGCAGGGTCGGTCCCTTCGAGTCGTCTCCATCTGTGCACGTTCATGGGCGTTGCTAGGGCCTCAGTTAGTGCCCGTACCTTCGTCCTCTCTGCATAGTGCACAGTTCAAATCCCAACAACCGAGTCCTTGTCGATTCAATCTGTATATGTTGAAAGCTGCATAGTGAATGAACACTTCGACGACCACACAACAGATGCAAGTTATCGCCGCCTGCCGAGCTCAACATAAACACAATATTTTCCTTGCACAGGCGCACCCTGCAGCAACTCTTTCTGCAGCTGCAAGATTTCCCGCTTAAGGGACTCCACTTCAGCAACACCTCCCTCAAGGTTGCGCAGCTCCCGCCTGAACGCCAAGCACTGTCGGCTCCACTCCTTAATTTCCTTCAGTCGCTCCTGCATACATAATCAAATATGCCGTGCATCAATTCTGAAACCAATCCTTTCCAACCCCCAATCTTCACTACGAAGGGAAGAAAACCGTAATCTGAACTACCCTGACAGATACAGATTAAGTGTTTGTGTCTCGTCGTACGCAGCAGCCAGATCTCACAAGTTCGATAATCATTCGTGTATAGGCGCACCTTGTACTGGGCTTCGCCCTTTGCCAGGGTGGACTCTTGAATCCTCACTTTTTCGTACAGGAGGGATAGCTCCTGGTTTCGCTTTAGCAATTGAGTCCCTAGCATGTCCCTCTCTGCCAGTATCTGAGCAAAACAACTAACTTAGGCAGCAGTAGTGTACGGCCCAGTGGCGACGAATATTCGACTCATTGTGAGCTGACAGTGGCCGTTACTTAGTCACAAAAGACGGTCCAGTTCTCTCGGCTGGCAACTTTGCTGCACACCGCTGAGAATTCCTTTCCCTGGTTCGCTTTCTCAGTCGTTGCTTCTTGCATCGTTTCTTCAAGCTTTTTGATTTCCCGTCTGCACATCTCATTAGTTTGTTATTTACACTTCATGCACATGCGACAACAATAATGGGTACGTTTGAGGCATCAGCGGTTAACATTGTTTTCTCTAGCTTGCAAGTGTGCAGCTCCGCTGTTGAGACATGTGCATTCAACTTGCTTTTGTGCAGCAATAATTTGCTCAAGGGAGCCAAGCTTCTTCTCCGCCTTGCCCAGGTCATCCTTCAGCTTTTCATTTTCGGATGTAATCCTTCTATGCTCGAAATGCTGTTTCAGAAGCCCAGCGTCTTTTGTCTTTATCTCTTCCTTAAGCTGGCCCACTTGCTGAAACATGAGCTTGAACTTACTACAGCAAAAGAGAAGAGGCAAGCTGAAAGAGTGACTGCTCAAAAATGATCCGTTGGTGCAGCGCTTGTGCAATTCTGGGCTTAGTACCTTTTATCAAATGCCTAGCTGGAGTCGATCGACTTTTCCTTTTTTCTGTGGTATTATGTTGCGGTTTTATAAGGGCTCTGCCTTGGTTTATCTACTTCACAATTTAATGGTGTGCATTACTGCTTCAGCTCCGTCATTTCGTCGAGGCTTGCTATCAGATTCCTTGAGAAAAGGTTCCTGTCTGATCTCACGGCCTCGTATAGGGTTTTTTGTGCAGCAAGTTTCGATTGCTGCTCGCCAATAGATCGCTGCAAGTCAGCGACTCTAAGCTCCTCATTTTTCAGCTGCTCAAGGCTCTCCAAGTACCTACAGAACAGAACAGTATCACGTTGATGTTTTTAAACCTGTTAATGCTGCGACAGAATTCTAAATTGTACCTATAACAGTAGACCTAAAAGAGCTGAGAGTCAGTGTCTAAAACGGTTTGCGGAAAGAACTACTATGAGGTGAGGGCAAGAAATATAGTTCAATAATGCCCTCTTAAGTAGCCAGTGGCAGCGCCATACTTTTGGTTGCTTTTGTTTAGAGTGTGCCCATAGCGGTCCCTCTCCGCTTCGAGCGCTTCGACTTTCTGCTGGAGTTGCTGGCATTCGCGCCGGAACCTAAGCGAAAGCAGAAGAGTTAGGTACACGTTGGTAAATGGACCTTTAGACTGTTGGCAGTCGAGAAAATTGCGGATGAACGCAGCAATCGGAGCTGCCCATAGGTCCCTGGTGAGATGGGCAGGCTAGAGCTATCAAACAAGCAATAGCGCCATTCCCTGAAAGTTGGCTGACCCATCAACCTCCTTTTCAAGATGCTCGCAGTGAGTCAGTTGCCTCTTAGCATGGTCCGCGTGCTTCTTTGCGGTGGCGTCAGCGTTTAAAAGATTCTTAGATAGTAAATCCCTTTGCGCACAACAACATTCCCAACGTGCTGTGCGGAGCACAGCAATGGCTACTGCTGCGAAACACCCCCATCCTTCACATGCAGGGGCTGCAAAGTCAGCTCATGTACTCCTCAGAGCAGGCCAAATGGCTCGACTAATAGTGGCCGCATGACCCTTAGCGTTTCTGAACGGGCAGTCACCTCTCGCGCAGCAGTGACTCGATTTGCCGCTTGTCAGTCTCTGCCTGTATTTGATACGAACAGCAGATGTCTTGGCATCAATGATATTCAGAAACCGCTCTCATAAGGTACAAGTCTAGGGCGGAGTCTACAGCACAAACGTGTGGCCCTCGACGTGGACAGTCATTTCTATGGACGGACGTTCTACACTGTTTCGAGCAGCTTCATTCCGGTGAAAGCAGGGCAATTTTGAGTGGTAGAGTTTGTACCTGCTGCTTTAGTGCATCAATTTCCCTCTCCGAAGCAGCTGTTTCCAGCTTAAGAGCTGCAAAATTGCCAGCACAAAGGATGGACGACCACAGCAAATTGTCACTGTGGTTGAAGGCTACGCAAAGCCCTTATGGCAAAGCCAATGACTGCTCTTTGGTGGAAAAGGTAAAGTAATGCAGGCAAGAGCGTCAATTAAGTTTACGTGCCCGTTGCCTGCTCATCCAAGGTGCGCTTGTCCCCTTCGAGCAGTTGCATTTTCTTCTTTAATAATTCGTGCAGCTTGACAACACGGTCCTGCAAATGCCGCTCTACACAGCAGACAGAGGAGAGATTCAACGTTCTCAAAATCTGGCAGTAGAGTACGCTGGACCGGAAAAAGACCCCAGCCGAACCTGCCTCAGCAATAGTTAAGCACGCTATACTTGAATGATGACAATTTGCCGAGCTGTTGCTCACTTTCTCCGCTCGCATTTTCTCGATCTCCTCTTGCTTTGATTTGAGTTCGGCTTCTCTTTCCCTAAATCGGAGAAAACTATTTAAGAGGCGAGAGCATATGTTTTGCAGCTTGCGAGCCGCTACGAGCTAGGGTCTTTGCATCAGACACTCAATACAAGATGGTTGGCAGAAGCGTGGAGAAGATAATGCTTACTCGTTCGCTGCCTTAAGACGGCTATTTTTGTATATCTGGTCGTTTAAACGAAGCTCCGTTTGCTGCGCACCCTCAGGCCCACGTTTGAATAGTCATTGGGGAATTTAGAATGGCTCCCACCAGTGTAGCTTAAGCGGGCAACATATAATAGTACGGACTGCTTTTAACTCGTGTGCGAATCTGACAACGGAGGAACCTACTTACAGCTATGCGCCTCTGGATTTCTTGCGACTCCTGTACCTCTTGCTGGACCTGTTGCTGCGTCATAGCCAACTGCTGCTGCAACGAAGCTATCTGAACAGGCAAAGAAGGAGCATTCAGTAAGAAATTTAAATTGTCCAGGTGCGCATGAAACACTAGTGGCCTTCCCGGAAACATGTTCCTCGATTCAATTTTAGTGCAAGGCATTGTGCCTACTTGCTCCTCTGATTGAGCCAGATCTGCCTGTTTCCTGGCAAGCTCTTGTTGCTGCTGCTCGAAGTGTGCTCTGCAGGCAGCCACGAATATCATACCACTAGAAAGCAGTGCTACTAACGGAAAAGAAACAAAAACAGCCCCATTTTCTGGTACTTGACGCTTTCAAAGCTTGCACGTGCATTGTGGATGCGTCATTCTTTAGTGCTTCTGCACTAAGCCACACTACCCTTTTGGGTATTACTTGTTCTGCTTAAGCTGCCTTTCAAGCCTCTCCCTTTTCTTTGCTTCCTCATCAGCAGCAGCACGGCGGTCCTGCAATTGCTCCTGTGTAGTGTATAGGTCCTGTAGACCTGAGAAAGCCCGCCACCCACTTGAGACACTTGCCCTAATGCAGCGTTTCGAACACCCACCTGGCGAAACAGAGGGGGCATTCAATGCCGCACAACCGCTGGCAGGGGCTGAGCAACAGGCCTACGACGCAGCCCTCTTTCGAAGCTGGTTCTGCCACTGCGCCGATAACTCTTTTTCATACTGTTGTATTACCTATTCGCTGAGCGGAATGAACAGCATCAGCCCTCAAGACATGTTGTTCTGTGATAAGGCTTGCCTTTGGCTAACTTTGTTTCGAGGTCTTTGATAGTCTTCATTGCTTCGACGTTATCTCTTGCAAGGGAGTCGCTGGTGGACGTAAGCCTGTCTGTCGCTGTATAGTAAGTGCGAAAAGCGGTGCACACTGGCACAATTAATCAACATGCTGGCAATACTCTGTGTAGAAAACGAAACACGTTTCTAAGCAATAGAAGCCACTGAGACAGTGCAACTCTGGAAAGCCCGATGTTTTTCACAGCAGTGTACTTGATTGTAGTTTGTCTCGCTCTTGCAACAGTTCGTTCAGCCGGGCATTTTGCTGTAAAGAACGCTGCTCTTCTTCGTCAATCCTCCTAAAAGCCACACACATTTAATTATTCATTGAGGTGGGCGATGCAACATAACAGAGGGAGTCCGAGCAGAACATACTTGTAGAGCTCTTCAATTTGGGCACGAAGTTGGTTTGCTGCTTTTGCCTCCGCGGCCTCCTGTGCCTTGCCATTAGCAACCTCTATCAGCGAAGCACTTAAGTCCTGGATTAAAACCAAATGAGGCGGAAACAAAGCACATTGTACCTTGAATTAGAAGCTTGCTCACAGCATACTGCCGCAAGAGGGACGTGGGGTGGCTCGAGCGCTGCATCTTTCTGGTTCAACTGACCCGTTTTAGCCGCTTGATTGTTTCCTCTTCTCCGCTGGCTTCTTTCAGTGCTGCATGCACCTGCATTGCGTTGGCTTGTAGAGCACTGCTCAAATCCATACATCTAAGTCAGCATAGAAAAAGCAGAACACTACAAACATAGCTGGGCGACAGTGGTTAGGTCAGGTTGAATGCGAAAGAAGCACACCCCCGTTATTTTGCAGTTTGGGTGGGGCTCTGCGCTGAAGCGCACTTTGCCTTGAGCTCCAGCTCATTTTTTTGAGAGTTCTTAAGCGCCTGATGAAGCTTTTCATATTCACGTCGTAAAAATTCTAGCTCTGGGTAGGACGCCAGCTCCTGTTATGCATATTGTAAAGCTTCGAGACAAGAGTAGATGCGGCTTGCAGCAAATCTGAGACATTAGGTCTCAGTCCACACTTCAGCAATGCTTAGCTGCCAGTGTGCTGCTCAGGGCTATCTTGCCAACGCTACCTGTGCGTGCTGCTACTTGTGCTGTTTGTCACCTTCAGCACATCCTCCCGTTCATTCTCTTGGGCCTTCATGGTTAATTGAGCTATGTAAGAATCATCTGCATTCAAATTTGCCGCATTATCGACAGTAGCTGTCGTTCCTGAAATTACAGGTTCAACAGCGGAACCCACAGCCGCTGGAATCTCCGTTGTACCTTCACCCTTGTAGCTGAGGCTCCCATAGGCTAATTGCTGTTGACCTTCTCGCGAGGGGTCAGCAGCAGATGGAGCGACGGCGCCAATGTTGCCCTTCTCGCTATCTGCATCTGGGGCTGAGCAAACAATTACTTGACCTCCGCCGTCGGGGTCGTCGTCCACAGAACGAAGCAATTCCATGGCACGCCTCTGTTCAACATCCCCCAAATCTTGTTCCTTCTGCTGCGCCTGCTCGGATTGCTGGTTGATATCCGGGGCAGCTTCAGGAGCCCCAGTTGCACCTGGTTGCTGTTCCTGTGGAAGATGGTCTGAAATACGATGCAGATGGTCAGAGGCCTGCGCTTCACTGACCAAATCCCCAGGAGTAGCGGTGTATCCGGAAGTATTGGGCGCATGCGTCTGTGCACTATCGCGTGCAGTTTCTGATAGATTCTCCGTCGGTTTTTCATCCACGGCGAAACTGGCGCTTCTTTTGCCATCCATTGTGCTGAGAGGCAGTTCATGCCTTCACCGTTTCTTATATTCGGTCCCTTGTAGGCCCTCGATCTAGATTAAGTGTTATGAAACGCTCTCCAGATTGCCTGGAATGCCACACCTCAGTTGAGACTGGCCGTGCTGCCTTTCTCTCGGCGTGCAGTAACTAGGGTTTCTTGCGGGTTTCAGCATCTAAGATCTCTCCTCTGGAACCCGTCTGTGGAGTTACTAATTTATGAGGCAGAATGTTTATATTTTTGAGAGTATTGCCACATGAGGCTGCTGCAGCTGTGGGGACTGCAGAGCGGTGACTCTTGCTGATCGATGCGGATGTGACTTTGCAACTGCAGCAGGAGCGAACATTGGGGAGTTTTGCCTGCATAAAAGCCGACATCCCCGACAATTGAGCACTGTAGCCTTTTCTGTGTTGTGTTTTCGCAGTTCCAACTGCGACGTGATTAATGCTCGTTTAGCCGGATCGGGGCTGTTGCCAAACGTTGCTGTCGGCTCGTGCTGGCTTCGGGGTGTTGCTCGTCTGCTGCCATCTAGACCTTATCTAATAGTCCAGTTGACTTGATTAATCATTTCATTGTATAAATAATTGAAAACCGGTGCTTACTGCCCCTAGAGCGTGTTTGGCCTTCTGCTGCGAGCAGCTGAACCCTGCTGGGTCACTGCATGGAGTACCTCACAAAACATACGCTAGCCCGTCGGAAATCTCAAGGGACGCAGTTAGGCCAATCCCACCTCTATTTAACAGTGCAAGTGTGCCGGGCCTCCTATTTGGAGACCGCCTAGGGGAACGAGTATTCAGGAGCATGTAGCCTAGGTGTTCACACCAACGAGTAATCCCACCCTTAATTGTCCTCTACTACACAAACGTTTCACACGGCGGACCAGTAATAGGGATTATGCTTGCATACATTCTCAAATTTAGACCATTTGGGGCAGATGAGGCCGAAAATATTCTTTGGACAGGAGGTATCGAAGAGATGGAATCGTAAAAGAAAGTTGCTCTCGTCTTCACTACAAGAAAAATCCCCAAATTTACCTCAACACCATGAAATGATCTAGACAACGGGCCTTCGGCTACAATATGGCCTCACCAACGGCTACAGGGAGTTCCTGGACACAAAGACGTTTCCCTCAGCTATATAAAACCACTCGGATGGTTCCGCTCTTCGGAGGGAACTGTCCCACTCCGTGTCCCCTGGGGTGCCTCCGGTGGTCTTGAACATTATGTGCGAAACGTGTAAGCAAACGGCCGAATTAATCTAGTAGTTAAAAACGATTTAAAAAAGCCACTACATGCCACTTTTGGACAGCGTGGGCGCCCTTTTACGCATATCAAAGACGGCCTGTGAAGCTTGCTGACGCGACTGTAGTAGTCGCGGAGCAGCTGCTTATTGAAAGCAAACGTTTCGAGGATGAGCCTGGTTGGCCCAAATTTGTCTCCACTTACCACGCCTGAGGGATTATATGAGTAAACACGCATGCCCCATGGTATGCCTCGTGCGCCCGGAGCGAAAACCCGCCTGTCTCTTGATACATGGCAGATGTACGACCCCTAGAATGGTGCTGAAGTGCCAAAGCTATTTTACTGGATTGTCGAGGATACTGTCCATGTGCATTCTGTGAAGTTGGCTCTGTATGCAGCAGGTACCAAGTTCGTAGGATTCGTGTGTGTGCAGTACATACTTCTAAAAATGGGGTTTCCACCAGTCTTTTTCCCTTACAATCAGGCCTAAAATGCATGAGGCCAGTATGTGGGGTGTTGGTAGCTAATAGATATATTTCACAATAAATTTTTGCGGATTGCTGAGGCTATCAGCAGGAAGTATGCCGTTGACTGTCTTCTTCACAGCCATACATGATTACAAATGCAGTGTAAATGGCTTAAAATTGGTCAAAGAGTAGTTTTCGTTGTTCGCGACTTAGCCTCCCAACGGTTAGGTTGTTGCCCTCAGCAGGAAGAAGAGTATGGCACTGGGAGGCCAACCTGCCCTTAGGCGGGTTGTGTGCAGAAAAGTAGGCTGCATGTGGGGTTGTCTGGACTGAAAATTTCAGCTTTCTGGTCAAGGGACTGGCTACTTCTGTGCTCTGAGAATTCTACAAATATGTTCTGCCTGCGTAACACGTCGGACGTCCGAGGGGGTGTTTGAAACTGGGCAGAGGCAGCTAACTTTTAGGGATTGCAGGCCTGCCACCCCAGGCAACTTGAGATGAAGGTGCCGCATTAGGAACTGAAGTAAACGTGTGCAACGTTACCAACAAAAGACCGAAAAACTCTATCGAGTTCGCTGCCAGAAAACACCGCGAAGCTAGCGTTAATACCAATAGGAGTGGCGCTGACTATCGCACCTTTGTTGGTATTTTGCTTGTTTGAAAGTGATGTCTCTACCTTCCCTTAGGCCCTCTGCTGGAGAACGGTGAAAGAATCGCCATGTGGACTGAAGCACTCAATCTGAATTCCCTAGCTCTGTACTATTTCATCGCGATCTGCGTACCGTGCTCTGTAGATGTCCTCCTACTTGTACTCCTACTTGAGCACAGAGATGCTGCTGGATAGGGCATGAATTAAAAGATGGTTTCGGGTCGCTTACATGTAGGAATTCCTTACTATAGAAGTTGCAGCATGGGCTGATCAAATGCCTCTCCTCGTCGCACCAGCCCGAAGCCCTTAGGCTACTGCGGACAGGGAGCCTGAGACTGGGGAGAGCGAACACACGATTTCTAGGAAGCCTCTGACTAAATATTCTGAATCGTTTGCACCCCACGATGGTCCACTCTAAACACCGAGGAGCCCCAGATCAACCAATTCCCTCGCAGTTACCACATGCCGCTGAGCCTCCCGTTGGCGAGCACCACAGACGTGTGTCGAATAGACTCCCTTTGAAAACTTTTATACAAGCCGGTGGTGAGCCCAATGCAGCATAACTGCCAAGAACAACATGCCCCCCTTCTGGTCAAACAGAGATTCCTCTGGAAGTTCCGGAAGCAGCAGGCTGCTGTTATCTATGGAGAGCTCGGAGCAGTTTCAAAACTAACGAACAGAAATGATTGCACATGAATGCTTACGTTTGATACCTTCTTAGGACGAAGGTGTTGGACCTGTACACCTGACTACTCATAACCGGACAGAATGCCGTTCACAAAAGGAAGCCATTCGATCCGCCAGGTTTCCCACTCATGCAGGGAGTGGTTGATTACCCTAGCTGTTCTTTGAATATATTATGAATGACTCTCTCCATTATGAATATTTTGTGGTGAGAGAGACTTCCCAGCAGCATGCTGCACCCGGTGAATGGTTTAACCGGTGACCCTAAAGCGGCAGCGCTGTAGTAGCACACATGCAAGAAGGAATGCCCCCCCTCCTCATATAATCCATTACAGAATACGGTTTGGGCCGCGAATGTATGTGCTTTTCGGGACCCAAGAAGGAACGCTTAGCCTTTTAACACCTTTGGTATGTGTGGCCCACTCATCCTCTGCGGGGCTGGAGTGGCCCAAGGGAGTATTGCATTGTTCTCAGGGAGTACCCGCCGTCCGCCAAATAGTTCAAGCACAAATATTTCTGGAATTCCAGGCCCGAAAACGAGTGGTTTGCAACTAAGTACATTGTATCGAACGGCGACGAGAGGCTTGTCCATGTCAACCTCTCACCGATATACGCCGCAAGCTCCAGCCCGCTAGCATTGAAGTTAGGTGCGTGGCAGTCCCTTCCCTTTAAGTTTAAGAGTAGCGGTTATGCCTACAAAAATAGCTATTCAGGTAGGAGTATCTTCACAATTGCCACGTAGCACCACGTTCACTCGCGAACCCAGAAAACGTACCCTAGTGCAGAGTTGTGCATCATCTATTATGCGACAATGACCTGAAAAATGGCTCCTAATTTTGCATTGCTCCTTATCTGCAGTATAATGAGCAGACAGCATTACTCTTCCGAGCGCCTCTATGTAGGCAACTTGCCTTATGACGTCACAGAACGCGAAGTAGACGACCTGTTCTACAAGGTAAGCACCAAGCACCTCGCACTTGCTTTAGCACGAATGCATTTGGCAGGAGCTGTACTGAAGCTGAGTGGTGATGTGTTTTGTGACGCTTTCACGCAGTTTGGGCGAATTCGTGATATCGAGGTGAAACGAAGCCGGAAGAATGACACCTCCTTCGCCTTCGTCGTGTTTGATGATAAGTAGTAAGTGGAGAATTGACTGGATGTGTAAACTCATATTTCATGCGTGCTGCTTGGAGTGACAAATTCGTTAGTTTAGTTGGGACTGAACTCAGTTCTAAAATGCGGCTGCGTACACTTTTACGACGTACGCAGCTCTGTGGATGATGCAATCGAGCGGCGTGATGGGATGCGCTATGGCGACATGTGCCTCCGGGTTGAACGCGGTGGGGAGCGCCGTGGTGGTCGTGGAGGCGGGGATGGCGGATCATATGGACCTCCAAGACGGTATGCCACACCCCGATTTGTGGAAGTTGCAGTGTCAGTTTGAGCGAAAGGCACTGCATGTACATGCGCGGGGGACAACAGTGTTTCAGTCTGAACTGAACTGGCAGACAACACCTTACAACAGCATGCTTAGGGGCATGAGTGGCAACCCGGTGTACGGGAAACACCGATGCCGTGGACCCGCCGTAGAAGAGTTGGTTTAGCTCTAAAGGGGTTGCACTGAGGGCATATAAGCGGCTGTCAATATGTGCCTCTTCTGTCCTTCTTCTGTCCGCAGATCGGCCTTCCGAGTTCGCGTCCACGGCCTGCCTCCAACTGCAAGCTGGCAGGACTTGAAAGATCATATGCGAAAGGCTGGGGATGTTGGCTTTGCAAGTGTGGAGAACCGGGTAAGATTGAGGAACAGGAATTGAGCGTTGCCCTTGACACACGTTTTCCGGTTTTGCGGCTTTTATTGGAACACGGCACTACTTTTCGAGCAATATGTTACGTGGTACGCACCGTGCAACATATGCGACTTTGGCGAATCTTGTACAAAAGCGAGTATAACTACTGGACTTGTATGTTTTGATGGAGACATTTGGTGCTGAGCTATTCCTGTCGAGCAATAAAAAGTCCCACGAGCGGTTCTGCAACGGATGTATTAGAAGAACGCTGCAGGTACATCCAATCTGTGGGGGTGTAGGGTTCAGGGAGAGGTATTTGAAGTTGTTCTGGAACCCCGATGCTGTTGAGAAGCTTGACCTAGCTGGCTGTGGGGAGTTGGTTTGCAAGGGTGCGTATGTGACCCAAGCGCCGGGGACGTGGGCCGTGGGAGCTCCTGTTCTGGGTTTTCGTCTGGATTTCCATTCATTCAAAGGGATTGGTCTGGCACTATTTTGGCTTGTTCTCGGGAACGGAGCCTTTATCCTGAAGGGAACTAGGCAGCACTGGGGCAGCACGCGTTTTATTAGTTGTTGCGTGTTGCCTTCGGGGTACGCCAACTTCGGCGTGACATGATTTTTGTTTAATAGTGTATGACGCCGTTGGAGTATTATCAGACCGGTGCTATCAAGCCTATTGCTTGACTATTGTCTACTGCTGACAGTTTACCCAGTGAATTGCCAATTTCTGGTTTGCTGTTCAGGTAGGCATCGTGGAGTATCCTACTCGGGAGGAAATGGAGTACGCGATCAAGCGCTTGGACAGGAGCGAATTCTGCAACATTTTTCACCGTGCACAGATCCGCGTCGAGCGCGATTACGTGAGGAGTTGCTTGTCTGAACTGTTTGCTGAACACTCAGAGCTACCTGTGCACTGTGACATCTAAACGAGCTGTGCTAGCATCCCTGAATTGAGGCATCTGGACGTCTGCGTCGCCTTTCGGTTTGCTTCAGGGGTCTGCTGGGGAGGAAGAGTACGAGCGTGTTGGTCGGTGAGCCCTCACTAGTATGCTTTTGACGCTATTTTTACTTGCTTTCCCTTCCCCCTTCTCTGTGCTGCAGTTGCTCTCCGAGATGGGAGATTCTCGCATCCACTAAATGTGCGTGCTTCACTTGCTTAGGAGGAGTCGCAGCTACTCGGAAAGGAGGAATCGATCACGGTCTCCGAGGCGCGAATCATCGCATGCTGAGCATGAATCGTCGTCGAGACGCCAGCGGGATTGTGCAGGCTCTCGAGAAGCTTCTCGCGCAAATGCGCATTCTGACATCGAGCAGTGTCCGTCGGTGCGTAGTGACAAGGTAGGCACAACCGATTCCAGGGAAACTCATGAATCGCACACACGCCCAAATTCGCGTTCTGGGTCAAATTCGCGGGGCGGTTCATGCGCCACTGAAGTGCATGGGCAAGGAGAATCTCAAGCCAGTGAACAGAAAAGAACCAGTGAACCCGCTGGGAGGCTGAGGTCTTCTTCGGGTAGCCCACCATCTAGACATACAGATGAGTCGCATCCTGTATCGGCTATCGAAGCCTAGTTATGTCGGGGGGGCTTCCGACATTTCCAGGAAGTGACGTTTTTCCGCCTTCATTTTTCTTCAAATGGCCACAACCAGGGTTTTAACTGCTGCCTGCCTTATTCTCACTACCGATTCTTTGGTGTACCTGGTATGTGCAGCTGTCAGCGTTGATGGGAAGAAATTAGAGCGAATCCCTTTTTTCAAATAGAAGCTGTGTGCGTGCCCACATTACGCATTACATGCTGGCCAGATGTGGGTCGGTGGCACGTGCTCGACAGCAGGCTGAGCTGGCTACCAGCTGCTAAATGGAGTTCATTCTTCTTGTTTGCGCAAATCGAAACTTTGGGCCCTGGCACTACACCGTTTCAGATTTGGTTGGGATACGTTGGATGCACACACTGCATTGGACAACTTAACTCGTGGTTGCGAAGCGCATGACTGCGGTTGGAACTGCTGCTACCTGCAAAGGGTCTGATAGCTGGCTTGGCTTATGCGGCTGTTCACTGGGGAACACTGCTGTACAGTTCGATTTGTTATATATCATTCAGTCGTACTGTATATGACTGCCCAAAATGCACCCGTGCGTACATGAGTGCTCCGTAGCCCATACAGGCGTGTTCTTTTGGACATCGGAATTGTCTAGTTCTCATGAAAGGACGAAAACATGCCCTAGGCTGCTTCGCACCAAGGGTTGCGGTGAAGTAGGGAGGTCACACCTGAGCTTCTTGAGATACATCTTGCTTCGCCTGGTCGTTCGATCCCTAGATAGGGAGAAAGGCAGTTGTTTAGGCTAGAGGAGCGCGTGGATTAGGTCGCCGACAACAAAGTTTTGAAACGGGTTTTCCAGGCATCGAGTGAGGTGCTTCAGCAGTGAGTTGACACTTGTCCGACATTACACTGTATCTTGGATGTCGCCTTTCGCAACGCTCCCACTGTCTTTCCTTTCTGGGCCACGTCTGCAACATGAATTCCTCCAGAAACGCTTAGCGTTCCGGTGGCCCGCCACACCCGGACGAGCAGAAATAGAAGCACATGTTGTACACGCTGTGTCAGCTGAATATCTGGGTCGCTGGCTCTGCCGAGTTGCACAGCTGATCACCTCGGATGTATTTCGTAGAGGAGCCCCCGATGCATCTATGCTTGCAACTTTGCGGACAGGCTGCGTGAAATGAGCCTCAGCAGACAGGCGCTGTTGGGTTTCATGAGAATATTGATTGCTTGCAAGTTCTGATTCTTCATGTACCTTCCATGTGGCTTGTGCAGCCACAATGGGTAATGACGGTAGCTGCTCGACAGTAAGAATATTTTCCGTCGCACTACCAGACTGACTCAGCTGCTCACGTGGGGTACTGCTATTGCCTCCAGTGACAGGGTCAGCAAGCGGCATCAAAGCGTCTAGAAGGAAAAGTAGTTCACGATCGCCAAGTGAAGCATTGTGACTGGGTTGGAGGCGGGTGGGCTTCAGTGGGCTCTCTGGAATCAGAAGCCACCTATTATCTAGCTGTGTCTCGACAACGGCGTGTGGTTCTATTGCTGATGGAGACTTCCATGGTAAGGGTGCACTGGCCTCAACAGTTCCACCTGCTCCTTCCGAACACTTTGCGCCACAGTGAGGTTCCTCGCATTTTGCTGCTGAGTCGAAATGCCCTTCAGGTGATTCTCCTCTCTCCTGATGGAGCTTTAAATCGGTCATTCCAGTTGGTATTGCCTCGTCCCCAAGCGCGAACAACTCCTCTTCCGTCACAGTTTTAATGTGTATGCCCTGGCCTCACCAGCAACAAAGTGTGACTCTGCCACTGTTTCTAAACTGCCCCCCACTCCTCATGTGCGAGAACATGGGAAGGCCCCTCAGAAGCTCTGACAATTTCAGACGTGGGCAGTCCAGCTGAGCCGGGACCAACAGTGGAACCTAGCTGAAGGCAGCCCACTTAATCTTTAGGGCAGTAATGATGCATTTCGTAGGTACATGCATTTGTTCAATTTTTGTGGTGTGGGTGCGCAATTAACAAGAACGAGTGATCTCGGTGGGATAGCTCATCCAGCTTACCTGCCCGCGCATGTTTGCCGCTTGTAAGCATGGGGAAGCAGGCGGCAGTTCACAAAGAGTCTCCTTAAATTCCACATGGATTTGTTTGAAGTGGCGAAGAACTTTATACCTAGTGGTAGCGCATTACAGTGTATAGCACTTGGCGATTGCCGGGAAAGGGATATAACCCGTTGCTAGCAGCAAAAGTGTTTTCACTCTCCTGGTTGTAGGGATTCCAACCTGCTGGCAAGTAATTCTGAATACTTGAAGACAAAGGGCATGCGAATTAACTCAGCAGTGCTGGGACGTAAATCGGGGTCTTTTTGCAGCATGCGATTAATCAGATGGAGTAGATCTACAGCGTAAGTACGAGGGGGAACATCCAAGCAAGTTGGTGGAGGAGCACTTGTAACCTCCACTGCGAGTTGTATTATGTTGTTTCCTGCATTAATGTGCCAACACTAATGCACAGAAGTACTGTTGTTGTGAACTGCCTTAATTACGCCGTTTGCTTGGGGCCAGCCTGGCGTAGAAATATGGTACCCAGATAACTGCACACTAGCCAGCAGTACCCCTCAATGGTGAAGCAGTGGGCATACCAATGTATGGGTGTTTCAGGCAGCATAGCTCGTGAAGAACACATCCAAGCGACCATATATCTGCCTTGTAGGTATATCCTTGGCTGGAATGTATTTCAGGAGCCATGTAGAGGGGCGAGCCCACGTATGACTTCCGAATTTTTGTACGCTTGAAGCTTTTAGCAACCCCAAAATCCCCCAGCTTGACGAGGCCATTGCTAAATAGAAGTATGTTCTGAGTCTTAATATCCCGGTGCATAATACTATTTTTATGTAGATGATGTAGCCCGAATAGGCATTGCACAAACACAAGCATGATATGCTGTTCCTGGAAGAATGGACTTACGCAACAGTTGCACTGATTTCCAATTAGCGCACCTCGTGATGCCTCATGAACGTTCTTTTGCTCATCTAGCAAGGTCTTTCTGCAAAGAACCTGAGTAGCAAGGTCTCCATTGTCTGCATACTCAATGACAAGATTTAACTTTTCCCCTTTGTGGTCAATGTGCGCTTCGACGTAATTAATAACATTAGGGTAGGGTTCCAAGCTCTGTAAAATGCGTGTTTCACTCCACGCTTCCTGTCTCTCTCGAGGAGTTAGCGGTCCAAGATCAACTTCTTTGATCACACACATTTTACCTGAGTAGAAACGGGTATGCAGCCCTTTGTTTTGAAAACTCAAGGGACAGAGGGACAGACAGCCGCTACGGCGATTGTTGAAGCTGGGCTTTGCCTCTCCAGCGTAGAAGTGCTGACTATTCATATATACTCTACGGATGAACTGATATGGGTGGGGGATGGCACGATCACGCAGGAACCCTTTTGAGCTCAATTGCGGCATTATATGAGTTGGTGGCACACAGCAACAGGACTGCCCACGTGTGAATATTACGCGGCAGGCACAAGAAACGGATGCATTCAGTGGTTCACACGCATACAAGTTCTGTTGTCCTGAGCAAGATAACATTCGCCCTGGGCTCCAGACCCAATTTTCTTCAGCTTCTCATAATTCTCCATAATATTGGGTTCTAGAAGATGTGACGCAACTTTTATGAAGGATGCACTGTTTTTAGTCTAGCCTGCGACTTTTTGGCACCCTCGCAAGTGTTTTTGAAGCACCTTTACGAGGTAACATGCCTCGATTATTGTACTAGAGTTTGATGCGCAGTATCGAATCACCGTGAACATGCACAATTGAGGAGGCAAGAAGAAATCCGAAATTCCGACTGCCAACAAGTAACAGAGCAGTAAATTTTCTCGAGGAACCTGTGCCTTGAGGGCTGCTAATTGTTGCCATAAGTAACCGCGTGCCACGCTAACCGCCCCAAAGTGTGCTAAGTTACACGACATCCATGGACCCAGCACAGCGCATGCAAAGCCCTTCATTTCCACGACGCCACTTCGACATGAGTAATAGCTTGTACTAGGGGTATAATGCGCTACTCCTTACCCTAGGCGAAACACGCCATTTTTCTTGGCCTGATGGAGGATTGAGGGTAGCACATTAAATCGGCCACTGTGCCCTGGATGAGCTCCCCTCGTAGAGTAAATCCATCAAAAATTGTGTGAGACTACAGTGGTGTATATATACTCCCCGCTAAAATGTCATTCATGGGGCAACCCGTTAGAAGTCTTTCAGGCGCATCGAGCGAGACGACTGCATGCCGGGTTGTGGAAGGGAAGTTACTTCATGCGTCGTCGAAGGCAAATGGCACACATACCATTTAAGCATTTGGAGAAATATGGAAGTGTATGTTTGGAGTATTTTCAGGCATATGGGGCATTGGCTGCACTTACAGTCTGGCACCAATCGCGAAGATGTTTTAGTGTAGCACCACATAATTGGGTTGGCACCTTCTTGCCAGCGCTCTGAGCTGACTTGGTCTGCGGTTATATTTTACTTTATTATCACATAAGACACCTAATACTGCGCGAAAGGGAAGAAGGGTTAAGTTCGATTTCATGCACCCCACACACGCAGAGCTGCAACACGGCCTAATCACCCTCTCCCAAACTTCACCCTAAAACCAAACAGCATCTGGCTTTGATATCTGAAAAATTACTTCCCCGTGTTAAGAGCAAACCTTCCTTGTGGGCAAATTGTGGTCCTCACCCACTTGCCAGCAATACTTCGATTTGTGCCGTGGGGTAAAACTAGCCAAACAGTCCGATGTAGCGATGTGGTCGCCATCAGCTACTGCAAGTGGAAGGAACTCCCGTCCGCAGAAGGCTATGGCCACAGTAGGCAACCATGCTATCTGGAATCGGCAGGAGAAGCTGCACTAACTAGCAGGAGATTGACGGTTTCAAAGATTCCCGTAGGTTTGCCGGGTTGTAGTGCGAAACACAATGATGAAAGTAGCAGTATACAAGCAGAGGAGAGGAAGTACGTGTGGCTATACGTTCCCTGTCGTGGCGACTTAGTGTTGATGGAGCCTGTGTGGCGCAGGGGTAATCCGCCTGAGCAGGAGAATGCCTTTCGCCGCCCTTGGAGTGCCCCATCTGTTTTGGAGGTCACAAAGCCAATATTAGCCTATGCAACCCAGTCGAAAATGGGAGCCCGCACTGTACTCCGAGCATTCTGGCCATCTGGAATTGTGAATGACTGCGAAGCTCCAGCTGTATGCGTTCACTGAACTCTTTATAGAAGTCCGTATGAGCTGAAAGTTTCGGATGCCGTCTAGTCCTCAAGGTGTGTCGCCACACTCAGTTGTTACATTTCCCTAATAAGCGCGATTCGTGATGACGAGCACCTCTCCGGTAAAATCTACGGCCTTTGCCTTCGCGGAAGAGAGGTACTGCTTGTATATTCCGTGGCTTTGCTCGTACAAAACGTGCAGTGGAAGTGGCACTGCAACTAAATGAGGGGCATGGCGTTTTGATGTGCACCGTTAGCTGAAGCATTTGATATTCCAGCGTTTTCGCATGATGACACACATGACGGTGGTGGGAGTAGATGAAAGTTGACGTATGCGTAGTCTGCAATGAGGTCTTTCAGTGAGGCAGCAGCACAGTCCAACGCGTCTTTCTCCAAGTATTGCGTGTAATGGTGCACGTGCGCCTGTACAGACGAATCCGCCAGTTGGATCCTCTAAATATACAGAACTGCGTTTCTAGCGCGGAACAATAGACAACTTGGAAGCTTGCTCGGTGCTCACCTGCCTCGAATATAATTTCAGGAACCTGCCTAAGATGCGACCTAAGGGGTGCCGAATCTCGCATGAATTTAACAAACTAAGGAGAGACATCCGCTGTGGGTGAATGCACACAAGCAAACCAAGCAAACGTATCATCCCATCCTCCAGTTGAATTTAGCAATGCAGTCTGGCCACAAGTTTGCTGAAGTACAGGTGCCTTGCTACATCCATGACATTTTTCTCCCTTAAGTATCTGGTAAAGCGGCTCGAGCTCACCTGACCAGGTGGTGGAGTTGAGCATACTCCAAGTCTGGTGGAGCCTCTACAGAATGAGGGGAATCTCAGATATCTCTTCACCCTGCAGGCAAGACGGATGCCTACGCAGTAATTCAGTACTTGTCTACAAATTGCCTGCTACAGCAGTTTCGATGAACCACAAACCTGTCAGCAAGTTGGACAAAATCACCCATTATGCACTGGCCCCGAAACAGGGCTGCCCAGGCCAGACACCTGAGAAAAACGACAAAATTTGGGATATTTTGCAAAGCCATTAGGCGTTCCAAGACAACAAACACCCCATGGGAGCATGCTTAATCTTGAGTGGATGCTGCCTTACGTGCCGGCTTTTGGACGAATGTCCAGTAGCTGATGGCTGGGCGATAGAACATCAAGCAGCATATCTACAACTCGTGAAGCCTGTTGATTCATTGTCCATACATAAGGCATTGCCTTTTTGTCGGAAGGCTGTACTCGATTCGAGACCCCTTGGAGTTGGCCCAGGTTAGACTCCAACGGGGACAACGCACTAGCCAAAAAGTGGAGACTCTTGTAAGGCACCAGATTGCTACTTATGTCCAATAAATCCATGTCTAAGGGGCCGCTAAATCTTGCGGAGCTGAGACAATGGGCATCAAAAGGGTAGATCGAAGACACAACTTGCTTTCATTGCAGAGGAAGAGCTCTGCAGGAACAGTCCGAGGAGGCGTCCTTTGATAGGAGCATGATATTCAGTTGAACCAACGAACCTTGTCAAGTGTGCCAGCATTTGAGCAGCCACTGCATTAGCCTGTGCGAATGGCAGGGATGGGCTGAGTTGCTGTACTCCAGGGACTCTCTGAGCGGGAGACAAACAGACAACCAGACTCTTTCCAGTAGAAAAAAAACAGAAAGTCGGACAACCACAGCAATAACTATAAATATTTATTTGATCGCCTCTTTACAGGGGTGCTTTGTCCTGCTATATACAGCAATATTTCCTCACCTGCATTAGCGAGTCGTTGCAGAGAGGCAAAACACATGTAGCGTATTGGCGGAGCTCCTCAAGAGCCAGAGCCGCGTTGTACGGTGAAGTTATTACGTCGTCTGTCTCCCCAGGGCTGACGGCGCATACGAAGCGTGCTAGCTGAGGGTGCATATCGGCCATCACTGAGCACAAAGAACTCTGCTCATGACAATTTCTAGATATGATAGCTTTGGTGACAACCAACGCCACCTGGGGGAGTCAGCCGCCGCACCAACCGCATTGCAACTGCCTACTTTCAAGGCATTTCGTGCCAAGCCCTGATCCTGTCCCTCCACCGAGAGAGTGAAGAAATAGGAATGCCTGCGAAAACTCGGCATCGTTGCAAAAAACGTGAAAGAGTCCTCCACTGTTGCGGAACAAAAAGTAATATACACCGTAATTGCATAAAAGCAGTGTTGCACCGTCTCTCTGACTGGATAGGCCGTGCCAGTGGACCCCTGGTTGGTGGATGTGGATGGACAATGCATTCACTCAAGCCCACTTGTGGTGAGTCACAGTCCTCCAAGGCCTTTGATACTGTGTCAGCGATTGCTGAACAATGCTGCTGCCCATATACTTCGTGCCCGTGAGCCCTGGAAAAATGCATTACACACATATACATACATACACAATTACATACATACACATACATACATACATACATACATACATACATACATACATACATACATACATACATACATTACATACATACATACATTACATA
>CAJFCX010000148.1:0-34303 GCA_904066255.1 Eimeria sp. OTU-X | reverse complement strand
TATATTAACTGTGCAGGCTCGGGAGTTACGCCGCCGCCTCCGGCGGAATCCCAAGGATGAGGAGGCGCAGCAGCTGCTCTCAAAGTTATTGCAGAAGGACACGGATTCACCCACGAGTGTTCCTTCGCCTGGTGGGGGTAAAACAGAAGATGATGCAGCAGCCGAAGCAGCACCTACTGCTGCAGACTCTTCTGCTAATAGTGCTTGTAGCCCAGCTGAGACTTCAGAGGCTCGGAACAGAATATCCCGGTTCGGGCCAGTGTCCCACCTTCGAGACCGAGTGGGGCCAGCTGCAGAGTCCGGCATGGACGACGGAGCGCTCGCAAATATGCTGAGCAGAGAAATCCAGGAAACCCTAAACATAGAGGACAAGGAAGTTTCCCTCTCGCTTGCTTCGAGGTTTCTGCATTGGTGGCGTGGTGCGTATGGGGTTTTGTTTGTACTGAGAGCCGTTCTAGCTGGAGGCCGTTTGATTCAGCGTTGGCTGCGTGCTTGTCGCTCACCCACTGTAGTAGCTGCAGGTTACGTGTTGCTGGCGTTTTGTTTCTACTGGCGTGGGTACAGGTAAAGAGCCACATCCCAGCGCTTCAAGGAAGGGTGAACCGCTGTTAACTCCTCTAAGCGCTGAGACCATCCTACACTCAGACGAAGACATAGGGAAGACCAGTGCATATCACGGTCGCGATCTCACTGAGCCATCTTCATCCTCAGCTCTACCTATGTCGGACACTGTAGAAGAAGCAGCAGGTGTAGCTGCTGCGGCTAGCACCGCTGCGGCTTCGGCAGAAGCTGCAGCAGAGGCCGCTGCCAAGGCGAATGCTGTCGCAGCAGCAACTGTATGCAGCAATGAAGACAGCGACTCCAGTTGCAGTACAAAAAGCAGCACTGACACAGACGCAGACCTTTTGGATGGATTGAGAGCTTCTAGAGCCTTTAAAGTTGTGCCTTCGCAAATAAAGGATCTTCTAGATGACAATACACATGCACTGCGGGTGACCCCGAGGAAAGGGATTGAAAGTAAGCTTAGCTGACAGTCTAAGAGACTGTTGCACTGATTAGAGATAGGCTGCATTAGCGGGGGGGCACTGTAGGTATCGAATTGGATTTCTTGGGCTGCACTGTTAGGCGCCTCTTCCTTTAATCAATGGCCTTATGTGCATGCTCTCGTGAGGGCTCAGTTGAGCTGTAAGCCTTTCCGTACACTCCGCTAAACTGCATGGGGAGGTGCGTGCGTGCAGTGTTGATGAGTTTCGGAAAAGGCACATGCATGCTGTAAGTGTGCAACTGTTTTCTTACATTGTATGGAAGTGAATTTCCCGTTGGTGGCGTTGCCTTGTTGCGCGACCTTTTCTCAGTGCATATTCTATTCAAGAAGTGGGAGTTGCGGGCCCTGGGATCGAACCTTGCTGTCAATAAACAGAGCTGGAAGACTGTGGAATTGTCGTTCCTTCACCACGACCCAAGCCTCTACTCACCTCTCCCTCGCACTGATGGCCCTACTGAACCCCAGCAGGCAAATCAAAGTAATACAGTAGAGAAACGAGAGCCACCACCACCAGTGTTCGACGGGAGTATGGAACACAAGCCCTTGCAACTGACCCTCACCTCTGCTGCCCTAACGTCTCTGTTTAACTTTGTGAAGCTTATTGATGTTTGGTACATCTTTCTCAAGGGAGCCGCAAGACCCACCAGGTCAGTTGGCAATCTGAGTCTTCGTCATCCATCTTTTTCTCCTTTTTTGCTTTGTCCGGACTGAACAACATACACAGATCCAAGATGCTTGCTGAATGATTTACGCCAGATATATATTTGTTGGAGAGCTTTCTACGACTTCAGGCTGGTGGCTCGGGAGGAGGAATGCGCGACGTATGTGGAGATGTGGAAGCGGCGGCTCACCGCGAAGGTCAGAACAGCTGCTTTGCAGAATATTGGCGTCTGTCTAGAGCTGCAACACCCCAGCGATCGTGTCGCTTTCCGTTGCTGTTCACTCAACTCTGAATTCCAAAGTCCTCCACTGCGTACGAGGTGGAAGCTCATTCGTCTTTCCGTGTTGTGGCTGCAGGCAGAGATGCGAGAAGTAGTAGACCGTTTTATTTCAGACTTTGAGAACAGCAGCCCCCTCTATTTAATCCTAAAACTGAGACAGGTTCGTTGTCAACAACAGGGGGAGCCGCCATTAGCCTCTTTAGATTAAATACGCTGCTTGGTTAGGGCAAAAACCTCTGCTCTCGTCCTGCGGTACCCGGGTGTCGTAGTGGCTATTAAAGCTGACAGTTTTCCTGGATTTTTGTGCACAGTAGTGCTAAGGATAAACGCTTAGCTAGAAACGTGTGGTAAAGACACAGACAAGATGCGTCTGAGAATACCTAGGGAGCATGCCGAGTCTAAGAGGGCAGTAGGAATTCCTGGAAAGTGGAATTCTTTTGCGTGTGCTTAACGCGCAGCTGGCAGAAGACAACCTGACTTGGCGAGACGGCGTCAGTGCTGCGGTGCTGCAGAAGCAGATATTCGGTCGTTTTACCGAGACTTGTTGCCGCCCTCAGCGGCTGGGGAGCATGCAGTGGGCAACGGGAGAGACAGCAGAGACCCGCATAGATGGTGCAGATGGAGGGGACTTTGAATTTACAGACCGCGAGAGGCTTCTGTTTGAAGACATCGCATGCACAATAGACGACGCCACAGGAGATGATCGGGGGGGGTTCGGGGGTAAACGGTGGTTCTACATCGACGGCATAACACAGGTGCTGGCGCCGAGCCTGTGCCTCCGCCTGCTACCTTTAGTGCAGCCCGGCATGCATGTAGCCGAGCCAACCAACCTGCAACGGCAAGAAAAGAACTGCAGACCCAAAGGGAGCTTCAGCAGGCTGGGGACCCTTGGACTGTTAGAAAGGCTGGAAGCGCAGAATGCGTCGCCGAGCGGTGCATCAACTACACAGATGAATCGCTTGCCTCCTACGACTCTGATGTTCCGCGTCTGCGCGGACTTCAAGTTTCGCCAGGAGAAGAGAAATGACTTTTTCAAGTGTCACGAAATATTTATTGATTCGGTTTTTGTTGAAAGGGGGTTTGCCGCCCTGAAGGCAAAGTCTTCCGACGAAGCGACCTCGCTACGCGCTCGCCACAATCCTGAACTGCAGGTACTCAACATGGTTTCCGGCAGCCCACTGCGTTGACACGCGACTGTTAGCTTTTCGCATTATCCGTTGCATCTATCATACGAGTTTCTTGACAATTTCTGAGGGGTTTGGCTCGCCGTCGTGTCCTGTGTATCGTGAACCTTTGTGCTGCAGACACCTTTCCCTGGCGTGCTAGTGTACGCTGTTCCTTTGGGGGATATGGGGTGCACCACCTGCGTCTACGTGCCTGCGGACCCGCCGTCACGTGTTGGATGGGGCATTGGTGCGGCGCGGCCGCCATTGAGAGGCCGTGGGGGGGACTGCAGCCAGCGCACTGCCTCGCACGCAGATTATGCTTACGGTGATTACGAGGCAGCAAAGAGGGAGGATTCTCCTAAGGGATCTTCCTATCGAGAACGAAATGCAACCCGCGGGAAAGTTTCCGTAGGGCCTGCTTCGCAAGTTGTAAGCCCCCGGGAATCCGACAGCGGAAAACGCAACGCCTCTTCTTCCAGCCAGCAGTCGGTGTCTCACAGGATTAGGCCATCGCGGGTTTACTCGAACATTCATTTGCTGTTCAACAGGGCCAAACACTTTGCAGATATGGTCAAGCAAGCCCACAAAAAGCAGACTACCAAGGGACAAACTGCACCAAGGAGGCGCGGCTCCATTGGGGGTGATAAGAACCGCACGCTGCTGATCAGCATAAGCAGCAAGACAGTGTGGGACGAGGAGCTGGGGGGCCCACTTGAAAAGAAAAAGACATGGATTAATATCCCCGAGATTTCCGTTGCTGCTCCAGAGCTTATCCCATTTGCTGAGGCCATTCCGGTGAGGTCTCAGCTTACGTATGTGCACACGAGCAAACTGTAGAGGCAAACGGAGAAGAAAAGTGCTTTATTTGTCTCTTTATCTGCTCTCATTGCATGGGATTTTTGCACAGATGAACTATGTTACTTGGGACCTCTTTAGAGAGAAAGATTGCCTTCTTCCGATTTCGACTGAAGATGCCATGGGCCTCGCTCTGGGGTATTGCACAGATGTCGACAGTACTCTCAGGCTGACTGTGCAGAAGGCCACAGTAGTAAGCTAGACTCTCTGGAGGGCAGCAGTTCTTTGGTACTGCCGTTTGACGTGCACACATAGGCCCCCCAAGGGTCTGCTCTGCATGGTTCTTTTTCGTTTTCCTTTGAGAATTGATTAGACTGCGTATGTGTTCTTTGTGTGGGTACAGAAGTATCGGTTGTCCTCTCTCGATTACTCACGCGTCCTTTCGCACTTGAGAAAAGACGCCCTACTTGAGGCGCAGCAGCTACAGCAGCAGGCGAATGCTGAAGCAGCAGCAAAGGCAGCCGCCCAAGCAGCAGCTGCAGCTACTGGACGTTTCGGAACGAATCCCTGGGAGGGCCGAGCGGCTCTAAGCGACAGCGAGACCCCCAGCAGTAGCAGCTCTTCCAGCTTTAGCACCAACAGAGGACGGTGGAGCCAGCGTGGCTGGGCAGAGCGTGCAGCTGCAGCTGCTGCAACCGGCAAGCCTCTTGCATTTTTAGGAGAGAGGCCACTGGATGCAGGAAGAGAATTTGAAGCTCAAAAGCGGATGACCTCCAAGAACTCATCTTGGAGTCAGACACCCTCCGATCCCCGTTCTGAGAGCCTATCGCTGTCGGACTCCCTGTTGTCGCCATCTTCGAGTGACATTGGAGTGCAGGCTGCCGCCTCCGGTGCTACTTTCTCACGGCTTCGGGGCTCCTTGCCCAGTGAACAAGCTGGGGGCGCCGAAAGCACCGAGGAGAACTCGGATGAGGAGGAGCTCTCTGGCTGCGGGGTAGGACCATGGCGGCTTTTTGGGTCACGAGAGGTGCATTTGGCAGACGTGGACTATGAACCAGTGGAGGCCCACGGCTTCACTTCCTCATGCTGCGGCCTCAAGGCATCTGTATCCACACTTCGGCTATCTCAGACGGTGATGAAACGGAAAGGATCCGTTGCTGCGCAATCTTTGCTTGCCTCCTTTGAAGCGGCAGAAGCAGCAGTGATGGCGCAGTCCCCGAACTCCAACGCTGGCCCATGTGCCACTACCGATTGCACAGTGCTTTCCATATTCGATGCCAGTGTCAGTCCTCTCACTCTCCCGCCTCCTCGGGCTGCTTCTTAGCGGTGGCCAATTCTGTAAACGTGTGCCATTCCTCGACGGAGGCTTCAAACAAACTGGTGTTGAAAGTTTGTAAACTTCCATTGGCCTGGAGGAATGTTTGCATATGGAGCGTTTGCACCCTACAGACTTCGGATATGCTGGCGGCGTTGTTGCCTTCCAAGTGTGCTTCTGCTGTTATATGTTTTCGTACTATCACATGAACTATCTGTGATTTTATGCCGCTTGGTTGTTTCCGTATGCCGATGGCTGTGCTCACAGGTTGGAACGACCAAGTTGCCACGCCAAACTATCGACTTTTCTGTGGGGCGCATCAACGTCGGTGTCTGCATGCAGCTGGTCTCGCTGGCGGCCTGCAGGCGATTTCTTATACCCACTTCGTACCCGTACAGCGACGTGCTACGAGACCCAAAGCTGTTGACACTAAAGGTGGCCCAGGTCGCTTCTCTTCAGAGGAAAACTCTGCACGCAAAACTGTCGAAGATGGCCCAACCGGACCCTCAGCTTCAACATCAGCAGATGAAGCGGGCTGCTGCACCTGCTGCACCTGCTGGTGATCAGGCCGGCAGTGCAGCTTGCACAGGTGGGGCTTCAGTGTCGCCGGGAGGGGACGCCCCAGCAGCAGCAGCAGTAGTAGTAGAATCAGATAATGCTGTTGGCGAAGAGGGAGCGATGGCCTCAAGAGATCATCCAAGCAAGGAGTCACGTGGAGCGGGGGGCCAGAGCCTTCAGGCTAGTGAAGACAACCCGCTCGCCGCCTTTTTGCCAGTACCGACCAGTGGGCCTTGGGCTGCATGCGGTGAGCAGCACATGCAGAATGCTCTGAGCACCCTTTTGCTCCGTGTGGAGCCCCATCAGTGGCCGCGCTCTTGGCACATTCCGTGGGGAGTTGGCGACTGCTGCTAAACTGCTCATGCGGTGTGTGTCCTTTCGGTCGTGTGCAGACGGGAGTCGTTTGAACTGGTTTTTTAGCGACAAAGAAACCGCTCGGAAATTCGCCAGTGACTTGTCACCCCTCAAATTCACCGGACCCGGGCAAGAGAATGGCGAATCGTTTCAGCGTTGGCGTGTGGCAAGGCAATTGCGGGCAGGCGGCAGAGAAGTTCCGTTTGACCTATATCAGAAGACTGCAGACAACAAGGCCTCTAAGGTAGTGGCTGACGGAACTGGCGCACCAGCAACAGCAGTGGAAGACCCCACCCAGAAGTCGTTGCAAGTGTCAGCCAAGGTGGGCTGTCTGTCTGTCGGCCTCTACACCCAGCAACAGTACCTCGCAGTCTTGCTTCGCGTGTATGAAGCTCGTTTACATTTAAAGAAGAAAAAGAAAGATGCCCGTGTGAAGGCGAAGGTTGGGGAATTTTTCGTGGAGCACGCCAAGGCCCGAGAGGCGCAAAGGCGCAGCATCGTGCTTTGCAAGAAAGTTGTTCATATAGGAGCGCAGTGCCGCCGTTTCTGCCAGTCTCCTGGTGCTGCAGCATCCGCATCCCCCGTGCCGCCTTCGGAGGATAGCGACCCAGCAGCTCTCATTCGCTCAGAGATGGACCAATGGTCGTGCGACAGCCGGCGTAGCAGCAGGGAGGTGTCTCCGCGACTTCAGCGCCGCGAGGCCTGGGGGCCCATGAGGCAACTGGGGCCAACTGGCGACTCTCCAGAACCGAGACAGGGGGTTGTCAATTTAAGAGGGACTAGTACTAATCAGGGGCGGGACAGAGACTTACGTGCCCGCGACGGGAGCAGTGAAGACTTCCGCGGTGTTGGCCAGTCGTCCAGCCCTCCGGAAACTCCTTTTTCGCATGGTGACGGGCAGTTCGTGAGTCCGCTGCAAGAGCAGCTTCGCCAATATGCGAAGTACAAGGCAGACCCAGAGCAGCTGGCGAAAGGGGGGAAACTACACGTGGCAAGGAGAGATGGGGAGGAAGCCCTCTGCAGCAACGCGCTGCTCCGTAGACAGGAGGTTCACGGTGCCGGGCCGATGGAAACGCCGGACCCAGCAACGAGTCCTCCATCATATTCTGAGCAAGATGATTGTGCCACACTTAGCGACTGGTCCGACAGGCATATGGGCAGCACCGGCGACAAGAACGCTTCTCTAAAGCTTGCGATGGAGACTGAAGAGCATCTGAGTTCGCCTCGTCGGACTTGTCTCCACGGCATCCACGGTCGACCACGCAACAGCCTTCTGTCGGGGCACTCCATTGGACTAGATGCCGAATTCTGGAAGCATCACGAGAAACCCCCAATCCCCGAGCTCCTGCGCCACGCTCGGTCGAGGGCGGGGGGTGTAACAACGCTGCGCATGCACCATCACCATCGGGGCTTGCCTTGGCACTGGAGGACCAGTGGAGCTGCTGATAACGGCCAGGCAGAAGAAGCCAGCAACGCTTCCCAGGGCCACCTGACGTCCCAAAGCTCTTTGGTGGAGTCCGAAAAGCCGAATGGTGGACCCAGCCCTGCAGGAGAGGAGCCAGTGTGGCTTTCCGATTGTGTAGGGGACTGGACTCTGCGGGATGAGCCAGACGGAGAGGACAGCAGCAGAACGGGGGGGCGCAGCACTCCAGTCGGTCACGACTGTTGCTTCGGCACTGCAGGGGCCCCCCTTAACCTGTTGTTGTTCGAGGACAATGACAGCAGCAAGAAGGGGACGACTCAAAACAAGAAGCAAACGAAAATCCGCAGGTCGGGAGCTGACAGGAGAGGAGATTGCGCTAAGAAGCTAGACCAGATGTCTTTGTCGCTTCGTCTTCAGCCCGAGATAAAGCGTACTGAGGCCCAGTTGTGTGTGCAGTCTCTGCATGCGTTCCCTACAGCCAACCTCCTCTGTTGCCTTACAGACTCAGCTCTGTGTCTTAAGAGTCTGTGGAACGAGGAATCAATCCGGTCACGATGTCTCATCGCCTGCTTGCTGGGAGACGTGCGTTCTCAGAAGGCAGCCCAGACAGCAGGGCTCAATTTGCAGGCATCAGTTGAGCCAGAAGTTAAGGATCCACCAAAGCGGCGCTTTACGCTCAACAGGCGCTTGTCACAACAGCAGCGAGATGGCAGGTACAGCAGCAGGGAGTCTGAAAGCAGCAGAGACACCAGAAGCTGTAGCAGCGATTGGGCCCCTGGAGGGGCCCCAGTACGAGGATTTACCAGGCTTCGCAAGCAGGCAAAGACTACATTTAGCCGTCGGGGCGTTCCGGAGAGCTTGTCTGAAGGCGGAGACGACCTCATGAGTGGCACTGTACCAACCGAGGGACCGCGGCGAACAAGCAGAAGCATTTCAGGAGGCAGGCGACGCAGACGCTCCCAAGTGAACTCAGTAAAAGACAAGAGCCGGAGCCCTGAGGAGTCGCGCTGTCGCAACAGTCAGGCGGCGGGCGCCATTGGTGGTGGGCCCTCTTCTATTGCCGGCGGTCTAGGGGCTGATGCTGCGTCGGAGAGCACCGACCGGTGCCAACTGCAACAGCAGCAGCAAACGCAACGGCAACCGGAACAGACAGCGCTCTCCTCCGAGGCAGCTACAAGCCCTGCAAGCGAATGCCGTGGTCAAAAGATACACGCACAAACTGGAGTCTCAGTGTCGGTTGAGGTCATCCTACAGGACGTAACGTGCAACCTGCTTACTGATGACGTGGCGGCTACCATAGGGACTGAAGATGTTGATATGCCTGCAGCTGTGGGACCAGCGGGAGCTGCCGGCGGCTGCGACACGGAACGGACCACAGTACATCCCACGTATGTCTCCTCACAAGAGCACCAGGAAAAGCAGCACACTTTGCGAAGCAGACAAAACATTGGCAAGAAAGCTGCCGTCAGCGGCTCCACCAGCAGGCGCAGCACCAGCAGCTGCAACCGGGACTTGAGCAGCACCACCTCTACCGCTTCCACTGATGAGAGGGCGGGAGAAGGAGACGCTGGGCTTGCCTTCCCTCCTTACCCAGTACTGTTCTCGCCAGACGTCTGTGTCCCTCGCGGAGCCCCTGCCTTGGAGGATGGATTGCTGGGGGACTCTTCGCTTCGCAGAGCCGTTGTAGCAGATTTTGCTGCTCTTGGGGTGCGGCTGGAGGCTGTAATGCGGGTAACCTACACTAGCGTCCCTACCGGCAACAGCAGTTGCAGCAGAAGGCGTGAGGAGCTTAAGGACACCTTGCGAGTCTGCCTGTGGCGCCTGGAGGCCACCCTAATCAGAAATTGCACGTGGACCCTTGCTAGTGCAGTTCTGTTCGATGCGAACTTCGGGGCCGAGTGTCTCCGGCTGCTCCCGGTCAAACGAAGACGCGTGGCAGCAGGGCCGGCCAGGGGTGGGGGGTCCAAAGCCTCTGCTTCGTGGCGCTCTGCTGCCCCGACAGAGACAGAGGGGCCTTACTGGCGCACTTCGCGTCTCAACGCAGTGGCGGAGGACGCAATTGATGACGAAGGAGATACCCCGGGGGCGCTACGGAGAGCGTTATGGGTAGCAGAAAGTGGGAGAGACAACCGGGAAGGGGAGATGCAGACACGGAGAAACCCTAAGCTTCATGATTTAAGCCCTTGGGGACAGCAAAGGGGGGCGACTGGCGGCATGGGCCTGGCTGAAGGATACGTCAGTGCCGACGGCTCTTTGCAGGCAACGCGATATGAGAGGAAGGGGAGAGGGGCGGCGTACGAGGGGCTTCAAGAGGAGACAGTGGAAGGGGGCTCACCGAGGGGTCTCGCACGACGAAGAGACAGTTGCGCTGATGGGGACAATATGCGGAGGCGGTTTTCTATGAACGTGCCTCGCCGCCTCCCAAGCAGCGGGAGTTCATCTTTGTTTCGCTGGGTCTTTGGGTCCAAGAACATTCAGAACAACGCCTTGGCGACAGCGTCAAGTCCAGTAGGTATCAGCCCACAGATGGGATTTCACATGCAGCCGGCTGCTGACTTGAAGGGCCCCGGTCTCGCCGAACTCGATAGCTCCGTAGATCGCCGCGACACAGCACCGGAGCCTAAGAACTACACCGACGGCGAGATGTACTTCCGAGGGTACCAGCCGGATGTAGGCGAGCAGGAGCGCCCAAAGCGGCAGCCTGCAGCCGCTGCTGCGGGGACTTCGCCTGCGCGCTGGGGCGGCAGTACGGCAGGCTGGACACGCAATCTGCTTCGGACACGCCGCAGTATCTCCACACTGAATAGTGGGGATCCAGGGCGGCATCCCTGCAGCCCGTCTAAAGGCCGAGATGCTGTGTTGAGAGATCACATTGAAAGCGAAGGCGCTATTGCTCCCCGGCCTCTTCAGTCTCCTTCTGCGAGACAAATCAGTCGGCGCACCAGTGGGAGACTAGTTGCTTCTCAAAGCCCGCAACCGGTTAATAACATAGCGACACTGCGGAGCGTGCGGGCTTTTAGTGCTATGCCCAGGTGGGAACAGCTCGTCTGCTCAGTATCCCGTTGTGTGTACACATGTGGTGCATTGATTCGGTTGTGCGCAGAGAGTTCAGAATCGATTAGAACCTCGTAGTGTTAGCCTAGGCTTCTGCCTCTGACATGGCGATGGCAGCTGTGTGTCGTGTGCGTTGTCAGCGTGGGACTGGGGGGCTTTGGTCTAATCCAACGGCCACCTCATGACCGCACGCCTCTGCACTTGGGCAGCGCATCTGCAGAACCACGACAAAGAGCTCCATCAGAACCTGCAGCAGCAAGAGGGACTTCAGGCAGGAGGGGGGGGCGTCGCGCAACAGATGCTAGCGAGCCACATAGGAGAGAGTGGGAGGAAGAACGGGAGCTTTTAACTTGCACGGCCATTGACGTGGAAGTCAAACGCGTCGCCATCTGGAGTGCGGTATACCTACAGGACAGCAAAGCAGCAGCGAATCCGTGCAGAGCTGTGGCAGCAGCTGCTGCTCTGGCTCTTGAGCGGTCGAGGAAGCACGAGGATGCCCCTTTCAGAGACAGTGCCGCTGGCCTACCTCAGACTGGAGCAGATACGGATGTGAGAGGTGACAGCGTCGCCGGAGTCAGCTACAGGAGTCACCCCTTGTCTGCTCACCGCATGCGTGTCTCTAGAGGCGTGCGGAAGCTTTCTCCCAGCGGGGCCCACTGGCTGGCTTTTGACTCATTTCGAAGGGCCAGCGGTGCTTCCGGAGAATCTGGGCCAAGCTGCTCACCTTCACCAGCAAAGGAAGCGGACGGGAGCAAGAGAAACGGAAGCAGAATGAGCCCCAGCAAGGCAGCAGAGGAAGTGCAGCATCTCACAGCTCTGCTGGGGGAGGTTTGGACCGAAGACTGGCTCTCTGTCTCCTTGCCATCGCCTCCCCCTTTCGGCAGATACATCAGAGCACAGGAGGGACGCGTCCTGCTATTGCCGGTGCTGCTGCGTGCCGCACCCACGACCGAGAGGGGCCTTCTACAACGGCGCCTTGAGGAGGCCCAGAGTGCCGTGGACTCGGAAGCTTTTGCCCGTCAGAAGGACCGCTCAGCGGGTGAGAGCAATCGAGAGATTCTCGTGACGAAGGGGGAGAAAGAGCAACAGCAGGGCCGATTGTGTGTAGGCGTAGCTACTAAAGGGAACAAAATGTTTCAAGATTAAAGCATTCGATACAGGGCCCCTATCAAACAACTTCACGCCGCACACCCGAACAGGGCAGACGTTTGCTTGACAAGATCACATGGTGGCTTCGCTTTTCTCTGTGGCGTGCTCTTTGAATGCAGCAGACCGACGCGAAGGTGTCTTGAGTGCAGCGGGAAGGGGGCTTAGGGCAATTCCGGGCCTACGTGCGCCGATGACCGCAGCAGCTGCGGCTGCTCTGGCCGGTGGGCCCTTCAGCGTGAACGTCGAGGAAGAAGAACAGCGGAAGAAGCGGGCCGCTACGGAGAAGCTGCATGGCGTCGCGAACGTCTCTCCGCACATCTCGCTTATGTACAGACTGGTAGACAGCTCGTCTTCCTCTCCCCACACTGCCGAATCATTAGTCAACAACTGCAGCGAGTTTGATGGGGGAGGCCTCCAGGACACCAGGATTGTCTGCAGGGGCGATATCTTCCCTACCTTCTGTGCATTCACTCCGTTCCTTGTAAGGATAGTTGATGACCTGATTTTACTTCCACGCAGATGAAACTGCTCGCTGGCGATCCAGTTGAAACGATCTCTGGCGCATGGCAGCTCCTGCTCGGAGCGCCAGAAACAGTCAAAAAAGCTCACGCTAAGTGTTGTAGTGGGCAAAACTTAGCGAAAGTGATACTGCATTCTGATCAGTGCTACGTTTGGTGTATTTGCAGGTTGATGCATTCGTGCGGCTCTTTGGGAAGGACGGCGAGATGACCGCGGTGCTGTCGCGCCTCTCGATGGGTCTAGAAGCCATCCGCCGGGGCATGCAGCAGCAGAAGCAAGCAGCAGCAGAGGCAGCCCGCGCTGCGGTGTGGTGCCTGCCGACACTGGCGAACCACCCAGACTTCGTTGCAGCATCAACTACCATTTCTTCATCCTCCAAGGGGGCAGGAGTAACAGCACACCAGCAACAACAGCAACAGCACGCGCAGCAACCATTGGCAGCATCTCCTGCCGCACCGGGCACACCTTTTGCCTCTCCGACAGCCGACAAGGGGGTCGGCACAGGTGTAGCGATGGCGCCCTCTGATAAGAAAGAGGAGGCCGTCCAGCAGGTTGATAAACGGCTGTGGGGGCCACTTCCGGGCTCTCTGTTGCAGCTGGGGTTTGCGTTGCGCTCTGCTCTTCGTCGGCTGACGCACGACTCGTTCGGTTCCCTGTGCATTCATTCTCTCCAGATAACGTTGCCTTCCCCATGCCAACTGCTGACACTGCCCGCCGTTCCCGCCAGCACCCGACTGCTGCCTACAACGACATTTCGCAGGACACTAACTGCAGAAGCAACGTACTTCCTCTGTTGCCTCGCTGCCGCTCCGCTGTCGCCCTGCGTCGCCGTCGACCTGGTTCTTACGATCAAAGGACTGAAAAACCCAGCATGTCCTTCTGCTGAACAGGTGCAACAGCGCAAATGGCACGCACATTTTGCCGCCCCCACAGGGGTGGGTTTAGGCTCTGCCGCTTTCAACAACCCCTTTGGTGGCACTGCCTTCGATACGCGGGGGTCGAGAAACGGGTCTGCCTCCTACATTCACCAGCAACTTCACAGCAATCCCCATGCCTGTTCGTCTACATTTGGAGCAAATTCGTCGCCTCTGGACAGACTCTCGGCAACAAGGATGCAGCACGAAACAGCGCTTGGATCAGTCAAAGTCGCAGCGCCGCACTTGAGGTTGGAGTTGCTAAAGAGGCCCCGTATACCAGATGATGCAGTGTCATCTGCTCAGGAAGTAGCGCACGACACCTCTCCCCGAATTGCGCTGTCCCAGGTCTGCGGCCCGATGCGTAGAAGCAAATTGGACGAACCAGCTGTGTACAGCAAAGCTCAGGGAACGGTGCAGCAGCAGGCTCCCCGCCAGCCCAACTGCGTCCTGGAGGTGCTATTGAAAGAACTGGAACTCTCGTTTGTCTCCGAGAAAAATGCGCTTGATAATCCCCTTCAGAACCACCGACCTGCAAACGGATTGGGTGGCAGTCGGCGGCTGTTCGGCTCAACAGCATTCGTGGGAAGGCCTGCAACAGCAGATACTGAAGCAATGCAAGGAACTGGGAGGAGCTCTGATGGGGTCCTCCGTTCTCCCGTCAGCCCCTTCCGCGTGGTCGTGTCGCTCCACGATTGCATTATCCGAGGCGAAGATGGAAGCCGCCTACTGCAAAACGCATCCGTAGTCCCCAAACTCTTCTCCGGTGAATTTGGGGGCAGTGCTGGGGGGAGTCACACTCCGCAGAATCAGTTCGCAGCAGCAGGGACGCCTTCGCAGTCTGCTGCAGGGAACGCCAGCCCAACCGGTGCCCATGCTGCTGGAGAGGGAGTGGGGGCCTCCGGCCGCCGTGCCCCACAGAAGACGCGTCTGGCATTCCGTCAGGCGCTGATTTCAGAGATGCCTTTGCAGGACCCGTTGCTGCAGTGTCTGGCTTGGGTGGCTGATGGGGTGATATTTGTTTCGGCGGAAATGGCACACCTGCGGGTGCAGCTGCGTGCCTTGCAGGGGGCTAACGTGTACGCCTGGGGCATTGGCTTGTATGGGGCCGTCCAGCAGCTGAAGCACTTCCGGTTGCAGTTCCCTGCTATTAGTTTCGGCTGCTGCTTCTCCACAGCCTCCTGGATGGTCCCCATCGGCGTCAACGCGCAGCAGCTGCAGCGGGTAGCGCAGCTGCAGGCAAGGGGCCCGTCTTCTGTCCCTGAGCATCATCACAGGCACAGCAAGGAAGAATGTGAGGAGCAAACAATCCACAAGTCTCTGCTGTTGCATCGGCGTGGGCTCGGCCTGCTGTCTCTCCTTTACCCCTCTTTGCCCCCACCGGCACTGGCCCCGGACGACTGGAACGGATTGCTGCCATTGCAGCTGCCGGCGATGGCGGCTTCCATGTCGATCCAACGGGTGCTGCAAGTGCTCGAGGATGATGCAGCAGCACGTGAAGCAGCAGCTGCAGCAGCGAATACAACCGCAGAAACAACAGCTGTCTCCGCACCTTGGAGGCTGCAAACGGCAGACCTCTTTCAGCTCCACTCCGATTTGCAGGCTGGCATGTTGCAACAACCGGTAGGGCTGCTTGCTTTCGTCTGCTCCCTCCTGATTTAAAGTAATAACCTTGAAGAGCATTCGTGCAACACATATCAACTCTGTTACAGAGCGCCCTGTTGCTAGGCTGCATTGTCTGTTCCTTCCTCTCCCCTCCCTTCCATCGCACATTTCGTGTATCAACTGGAGAGGCAGTAGGTGCATAGGCGCATAAGGCCTCTGCGCAGGTGCACACATGGGATCTTTGCTTGCTGACAGCTTGGCGTTGCGTACTGCCGACTCTTTGTCTCTGCGCAGTGCCGAAGACGCCCTGTGTACGGGCGCAGCCTCTCGCCAACAACGGAGTCTCCCCCTGGCATTGCTTCTGCGGAGGCATCGTTCGCGCGGTTGCCCTTGGGCAAGGCGTCTCCTTATGGGGACCTGCGCACGTCCGTCAAAATGGGACATTTAGCGACAGTTCCGCAGCAGCATCATCCCTCAGCCAGCGACGCACACTCCTCATCCTCCCCTGAAGGTCTCCGCAACTCCCCAGATGATGCAGAACGAGAGAGCAGTCTGGCGGTTCCCAAGAAAGCCCCAGGGAGCATCTGGAGCCGCTTCTGCGGTGAGCGCAACACCGTTTTCACGCGGTTTCAGACAATCAGGGATGGAGTGCAGTGGTGGTTCGCAGTATGAAGCTGGGCGGACTGCATATCACGTATCTACTTAGATGCGTAGATGCGCCACGTTGGACGTATTCTGTGTATTCTGCCTGAGCATCGCGTGTTGCACTGCAGGTTTTATTTGCTGCCGACGACGGCGTGGGGTTGACGCAATTTCTAGCGGGGGTTCTGTGACAAAATTTGGGTCTGGGAGCCCAAAGAGTCGAGCCAGCCGTTTGTTGCTACGCTCCTCGGGCTCGAGCATTTCGGCAGTGTCTTCTCTGAGCGCCTCTCCGCTGGATAAGCGTCCACTGGGACCACAACCGCACGTATCGCCTTCTACCTCCGGCCTGCCCAACGGTAAGTCTGGGGACGCTGCCGTTGTACCGTTGGTAGCGAGGCACATTGCACAGACCATACAAACAAATAGCTTTAGTGTGACGGGCAGCAAAGTGAATCGTAACAGGAGGAGGCTCTCATAGTTTGGGATACTTGGGTTTTATTGCATGCATGCAGTCCGCGTGGAACGGCGACGGCTGACGGGGCCGTCTCTCCACTCGCCTCCCTTTTCGAAGCCTTCGGGACAAGGGGACCCCCCAACGGTAACTATGCTCCCCACAGAGCATGCGCTTCCGCCGGCTGCTGCTGCTCTGTCTCCACTGGAGGCCGCTGCTTTGGGGGCAAAATTGCAGAAAGTGGTTGAATTGACAGTGAAGGGAGTTGAAATTTGGTTCGTCCTAGGGGCTGCAGAGGCAGACGAGGGGGACCTCCTCGCTGCGCAGCGCACCGATCGCAGGGGCACAGGGCACCTCAAGGCCGCCAGAATCGCGTCTTTGAAGAAAGGGAGCAAAGTCAGTTGCTGCTGCATCTTCGTGCTTGATTTGCTGCCACAGTCGTTCCGGGTTTTGCGTGGTGTCGTACTATGTGCTCAGAGCGTGCATACATATTTTTTCGGTGCATAGTTGATGAAAAGCAACAGAACTTCTTGGTCATTAGTGTGAACACTCTGCTGTCTGTGTAATACACCTTGGTTAGTGGAGAAGTGAAAACAAGCATGCATGCACAAATGCTCCCCTTCTTTATCTGAAGCAGAACGCAGGAGACAATGAATTTCATGAAGTGACTCTGCATCGTGGCGGTTTTCTTAGGGGGTGCCATTGTGGTGCGGCTTTTAGGCTGGTCTAAAGTCCCTCGCAGCCATGACGAGCACACGGGTGCTCGATGAGAACCCTGAAGATGGAGCGTCGCAGAACATGGTAAAGGGGCAGCCCTTTGTTAGGACGTTGATGCAGGTAAGCAGGGCGCAACGGCAGTTGATATTCTCACAGCATGGCGGATTCCACTCCCAGGAGGAGTGTTTTTGTGCACGCGCTTAACACAAACATTCGCTTGCATCTCGCGAATTTTGGCATAAATCGGCTTGAAGCAGGGAATGGTGCTCGTTGCTGCTTTTTGCGGGTATGGTTGCAGGTCCTCCAGACTGCTGTCAACAAGACCGGGTTGTGCGTAGAGGAGGAGAGCTACGACGATCGGCGGAAGCAGCAAATCGTTGTGGGCCTTCTCGCTGCATGCACTCTGCGGCTTCTGCAGCGAGGCACCGACGTGAGCGCCTCTGTGGAAGTTGTGGAGTTGAGTGCCATGGTGGGGTCGCCTTTCCCGTGTACGGAATTCATCGTTCCCACCAAGTCCCAGGGGCTCTCGCAGGGCGTTCAGCAACAGCAGCAGCAGCAGCAGGAGGGGTTAACCTCGTCTAAGACTCTGAAGCACACGACGCTTGCATCGCTAGGCCACGGTAGAGAGCTGTCGCCAGTCGAATGGCAACCTGTGGCGGCACAGGATGAGGGGTCCCTGGTTCTCGTCAACTTTCCCGATGTCCTTGAGGGATACGGAGGGGCTTTATTGTTGCCCAGTCTTCAGCAGCGCACTGACTGTCTTCTATCCGTAGCAACCTGCACCGCTACCATCTCCGGTAGGCTCGTCAAGGAACAAGATACACACGCTAAGGGCTTGGGTCTGTTGCTGCAGTTGTCGTCTCTGATCCGTAACTGATTGTTTATCACGTTGCAGTCCTCAACGTATGAAGGCTACTTTCTGTCGCATCTACGGGATGCCTGCAGGTGCATGCATACGTGCACGCATGTGCTTCTCTTGTGTGCGCAGGCACGCCGGGAGGGAAGGCGAAGATTTGCATGACAATTTTGGACCCTCAAGTCCACTTTTCGTTCGAAATGTTTCAAGGCCTCGTAAGCCTGGAGACGCAGGCAAGGTTGGAGCAGCTGCATGTCTCCAAGTCAGCAGCAGCAGCAATGACAGCCATGAAGGCTGCTGTGGCAGCAGCAGCAGCAGCAGAAGAAGCTGCTGCTATAGCACTGACGCAGCAACAGCCAATACGAGAGCAAGACCTTCAGCTTTCCCCCTCTTCTGCAACATGGAGGGCGACTCAGCAGCAGGACACAGCATCGCCTAACTCCGATAAAGCACAGCGTTCGTTGCAGTTAACCGAGTCCGAACGCAGCACGGGCCCTTCTGAGTGCTCACCAGGGGTTTCCTTGGTTGGAGGAGTTCCGGCTTCTCCAGTTGCTGCTGCTGAAGGGGGTGCTGCCGCGCTAGGTGGCCATCCTTCTTCGATGCGGGTGACGAATTACTCCGTCTCTCTAGGAGACCTTTCGGTAGAAGGAAGTTTGCTGCGCTTCTTGAGGGACTACGCCTTTTCTCTACGGGACTCAGCAGGGCCAGCTACCCAGCAGCGCCAGCGGCCCTTGTTTGGCTGGGCAGTGCCGGATGGGGGTGGCAGGAGTGGCAGGGGAGGAGACCTCGGAGGTCAGGCCCCTATCGTGGGGGCAATGGATTTGGTGAGGCTGCACCACCAGCGCAGGGGAGGTGCCTTAGGGAGGGCTCTTGAGGAGATGAAGGCAATCTCTACTAACTCACACGCACAGCCAAATGACGAAGCCACATCGTTGCTGACCAGCAGCAGAAGCAGCAGCAGCAGCGGAAGCAACAGCAGCATCGAGTCCCCAGTACCCCCGACAACGCAGTCGTTATCGTGGGGGGCTGCAGATGGGGTGTCTCGGCAGCAGCTGCAAAGCGAAACGCAGTGGAGCTTGCAGCAGCGTCGAGCGCCTCAGCAGCAGGCGTCCCTTCAACAACAGCAACCGCACCAAAGCGTGGCCTATCGGGATCCCCGGAACTCGTTTCAAAGAGTGGACGACGAGGAGGCTGTGGGCTCAGCTGAGTTGCTGCTGCTTGCGAATCTGATGGCTGCTGGCAACAAAGAAGCAGCAAAGCAGCATGTTTACGGCAAGAGACTGCACGGAACCGTCGACGAGCTGCTTCAGGACGAGGAGGGGGCCCGAGGAACGGGCCTTTTGCGGCGCAGGGGCATGGGTATTATTGAGGGGGGCACCACATGGGGCCCTGGGGATGTGGGCGCATGCATGCCGGTGGCATTGCTGCAGGGGGTGGGGGAGGAAGACTTTAGAGATCCTTATTGTCAGGTAATTGGTTTCTTTCTGTCTTTAATGAGCTTCAAGCTGCCTGGGGAAACACAATTTGAAATAAAGGGGGAAGTTGTGAAGGGGGCGTTTGAATTTCATGACGCCCATGGGTCGCTTCTGAAAGTTAGCTTGTTGGCGCTGGAGGGCCAGGTGTACGTACATCCGGAGCTTTGGAGTGCAGATTCTGTTAAGAGCTTTGGAGGCCGGCTGGAGTTGATGGTGTCTGGGTACGACCCCATGACTAACTCACAAGAGGAGCTGCTGCATCCAGTATCGGCTTCTGTTGAGATCCAGAGACAATACGTAGATGCGCAGACGAGCCACTGGAGTCTGGTGAACGTCCGCAGCGCCATGGATGGGGTGTCCGTAGACATCACCTCCGGCCTCTTGCAGCTCGTCTACCACATCTTGGGCACCACGCGGGAGATTCTAGAGGGAGTCGAAGGCAACCTCGGCAGGCACACCAGCCTCAGAGTCTACAACGACATACACGCTGAAGTACTCGTTATGCACCGTCGCAGATCGAGAGGCGACGCCAGAGGGTCCGTTGTTCTACCAAGGCTCAAGGCTCTGTCTTCTGTCTGTACACCCCAACTGTGTCCCTGTCCAGCAGATATGGAGATAGTTAGAGCCCAATGAAAGACGTTCGTGTTTGCTTCCGAATGTGGGGTTCATGAGGTGGCAATGTGCTTGCATTCACAGTGGTTCTGTTCTCTCAGCGTTGCAGGGAGTTCGGATTGCTGGGTGGCTGCACAGACATGTGTGCTCTCTGTTTGTACTGCCTGCGCAGGTGGACGTATTCGCGCGTGCAGCCGAACGAGTGGATCTTAGCGCCGACGTCCTCATTGTATTTCGCAGTGCGGAAGAAGTCCGCCACCTCAGAGGTCGCCCCGGAGAGGCGGCGGGCCTGGAGGCGGGGGGGCGCAGGCCCTGACAAGATTAGCGAGACGCACCCCTCCTTGCGTCTCGAGTCGTACGATGACGTGCGGAATATCGTCGAGGGACTCTTGAAACTGGGAACCCACAAAGTTGACAACCCGTGGCTCAAAGCTTATGTAGGCAATGCGGTTCTCCTGCAGCTGTTGCTGCTGCTGTTGCCGCTCCTGTTGTTGCTGTTTGGGTGTAATATGCGCGTGGGGTGGTGCTTTATTCGTTGCTACTGTGTCACTCTGGGGCTGGAGCGTCTCCTGGTAACTTTCCTTATCGATGGTTGTTTTTTTCCCCTGGTTTCCCGTACACTCAAGTGTTCGGGACTTCCAGTTGTTTTAGTACTGCATTAGTACTGTGTGTGTATGCACATATGCACCAAACGAAGACTTGTTGGGCTGTCTGTTCATTGTGCAGGAAGAGACACTTTTATTTTCGTCCACTCGTCGCGCGCAAGCGCCGCTTGAATTGCTGGTTGATGACATGCCGGTGTTGCAGGGCAGTGGGAGTTTGAGCAAGCGGCAGGGGTTTGAGGGTTTGCTGCAGTTGCTTCGCAAGGAGGCGGGTTGGTGTTGCTTGGGACGTCTGCACGCGGACTACTCGAACTGCAGGGCCTACTTCCTGCAGAACGCTGGTTTTAAAGTGTTGGTGGAACCGGTAGTGGACCGACGCAACGGCACGTGGAGTCTGGCGGTGGGCAGCTGCGTCCAGCTGGCGAACGCCTGTGCTATGACACTTCGTGTGTACGTGGGGAAGGCAAAGAGGAATTGGGGGGGGAGGGCTATCTCTTGCTTTGCAGCCCGTGTCACAGGAGATGCCCGCGTCTCCTCTGCGGAAGAAGAGTTCATAGACATCCTGCCAGGCTGCCGGCGCTCGGTGCCCCTCTCATGGTTTGGCACCGGCACGGTGCCTTCGTTGGCTGCGCTGCTTCACACCGAAGGAGGGGGGCCTCCACAAGAGGGAGTGGGGGAACCTGAAATTCCTCCTGTACCTTTCTATGCTCTCTACAAGTTGACAAATAAAACCGGATGTGAGGCATCTGCAGGGGCGCGGTGTCAACGCTACGCTAAGCTGGTGGTTCTTTCGGTTCTGGTGCAGTTAGTGCTGCTTCCAGTTCTAACTTACTTGACTGCACACACTCTGAAGCAGAAGGTTGCTGGAGGGGTATCTTTAGGAAAGTGAATCTTTGCTGCGTTTGTTGTGGCTGTTGCTGGTTTGCTGCTGCTTTGACTGCCTCAGACACCCAACCGCGGCGGCTTGACATCCCGCCCTTCACTCTGCGTCTGCGGAGTTCGCTAATGCTGTATGGAGCAGTGGACACGACGGATGTGCCCACTTCGGAGGCAGCACGGATAGCGCAGCGGTACGTCATTAAGCTGGAGCCGATGCTCAGCATCAAGAACACGCTGCCTTTCCCCATCACGGTGTCTGTACACCTGAAAAACACTGTCGACCGACGCCCTCTACACGAGCCTCAACAGGGACAGGGGATCACCCAAACCAACACACCAGTTACAGCGGCGCTACATGCATCAGCAGCAGCAGCAGCAACTGACGGATATGCTTCAGCCACAGACTACGCTGGGAGACGCCTGCGCTACGGTTTTGGGAACCCGCAAGCCGAGCTTCTCGCAGAACTTGAGAACAGAAGGAGACAAAAAGAAGAAGAAATGCAGCAAAAGTCGAGAGGAACGGCTGCCAAACTTGTAGAAGACAATTTTGTTGAAGCTACAATTCCCTCCCATCAAAGTTGGGTGAGCGACGCGACTGTTACCTTTCTCCTCTTGTGCATTTCTTGTTCTATTTTCTCTCTCTTTTGTTGCTACATGCCCCAGTTCAAACGGTAGTGCACATCATCGGCGGTATGGATTGGAGGTATGCTTTTCCTTGGCAATGCAATAAACTGAATACAGCATATGCACCTGAGAAGCCTCTTGAACATCTGTGTGGGACCTTATTCTGCGGTTTTTCTTGCCATACTCCATGGGTGCCTTTAGGTTTCGAAAGTGCATACGCTCTGGATGTAGCAACTTCTCACTACAGCAGGGCACGTGTGTGCGTTTCCCCTTCCTTTGAACAGTCTGTCTGCCCCATGCAATGTGGCTTCTTGAGCAATGTCTTTCCTTTTTGCCGCATCAGGGACTGCCTGTTGGGGAGCAGAGGCTGTGGCTGGTGCTGCGTGTGCACGGAGCCCCTCTGGAGCAGTTCAACACGCAGCTTGAGGCGTTCAACCCCACAGATGGGAGGCCCCTGGGGCCGCTTGAGCTGCAGCTGCTGGCGTCAGCAGCAACAAGAGGGGCCCCTCGCCTGACGGGAGGGCTAGGCGGTACTGCTTGGCTGCTGCAGCAGGAGACTCTTGACGGCACGACGAGCCAGGCGAACGTGAACGGAGGCGGTGGAGGGGGCGGTGCTGCAGGTGTCCGCGAGGAAAAATTGAGGCGTACCAGAAAGCAGCAGCAGAGGCAGCAGCAGCAGCACCAGCCTCCCGCTACGGTGTATGAGTCCCAGGGCTTCGCTGTCCTGCTGCCCACACAAGACACCTTAACTGTCTCGAAAGTGCTGCAGTTGAAAGACGGAAGGGGTGAATCGCTGCTTCCTCCTGGGGCTCTGAAGCTTCTCAAGGCGGAGGGGCTGAACTCGCGCCGGGGCAAGCGGGTGCCGTCTCTCTTTTCGGAAATGCAACTGGCAGCAGACGTTAGCAGACGACAAATAACGGTGTTTGCTCCATACTTCTTCGAAAACCTGACAGATGCAACCGTTTCGGTGAATGGCGCCCTCGTCCCTAGCCGCTGCCGACTCTACACAACAGAAGAAGACATGCGCGCCGCCTCCATCCGCGCTTACAAAGTCGACCTACTCTCAGACCGCGTACTCCAATCTCCTCTGAGCCGCAAACACGACCTCTCAGGCATCTCCACTGCCAGGTAAAGCAGCAGCAGCGAATTGTTGATATTCAAACGCTGGGAGCTGCAGTGCGTTTTGCATTCGTCTCACTCTTTCTCCTCTCCACCCGTCAAACATCTGCGGGAGATATGCGTAAACTCCTGGAGGCATCGGGAGAGCAGAGCGAGTGAACGTAGTGCCACCTTCCTGGGTTCTCAGTGCTCTTTTCGGTAGCGCTGGCCCTTGTGTGGTTAACCCCCTTTGTGTGATCCCATTGTCTCCTGTTAACCCTGTGTTTCATCTGACATCGAGTAGCAGCCCTTGGAGGTGTATACTCCCCTCCAGCTGTAGCGTCTGTTCCTCTTTCCTCATGGAGAGGCAGATAGAGAGATAGAACAGGGGCATAGTGCCAACTCTTGTGCTGCTGCAGGCCGCCGCTCGTTCTGAAGCTAGCGCCGCTGCGGAAGCAGCGGTATATCCGCTTCGGCTGGGCTCACCGTACGACGTCTGTTGGTGGGAGGGAGCAGCCGGGGCCCGCCACGGATATGCCTCGTGAGTTGCATTGCCTTTTCAGATACCTGTCGCATTATTTCGCTGATGACGAGGAGACACGTCTTGTGTGTCCTTACCCTGCCAAGACGGCATGAATGATGCATGCTTGAACCTGATATGAGCTGGGTAGTTGCTTGCTTGTGTGCGTGCTGGTGCACTGTGCGGCGTAGTTGGGGCAGGGGGTTCTGTGGACTCTGTGACGTCTTCTCTTAACCACGGAGACACGGAGAGGCAGCAGACGTTGGGGGGAGGTTCCGACATCCAAGGAGACACATCGCGAGCTGAATTCCCCTTGCTGAAAGCCACGCCGGTAGGGCTCATCTCTGCTGCTGCTGTCTGTTTCCACTGGGGAGCAGCGGCTAACTGTCTCGTGCTCCCTTGACTTTTACTCTATTTTCCAGCGGCTTTATCCAATGTGGCGTGTGTTGTATGGCTGTCTCTTCTTGTCCTGATGTTTACGCTTTTTCGTGGTTGTCCCTTGCTAGTCTGATGCTTCATTGTCGCGTGTTTGCCCGTCTGTGGTTTTCTGCTGTCTACGTATGTTATATGCGATGTCGCTTCACGTATTGTGCTGCTTGCCCGCTTGTTAGTAAATCCGTTGCCTGTGCATTTGCGCTGCCCTCGTCGCCTTCAGCATCTTTGTTCTAGTGAGTAGTCTTTACAGTGCATCGTTGGTTGTTTGTTTGTATCGTTTTCCCGGCACCCTGTTGTGTAGTGCTTGCAATGTGTGTGTCTGTGTTTTTGTGGGAGCATTAATCCCAGGGTATTCATGTAGTCAACGTGATAAACCTTTAAGGCTGTTGTATTGTCTTTTTACTCCTGGTGGATGCAGTCCTCAACAGATTCCTTTGTAGACGACGACGCGGTGGCACCTCTGCGGGGTGAGGGTGGGGCCGGCGGCCGTTTTGGTGTACAGCGGCCAGCTGCCGCTTTTGGGGTAAGCCGGTCTCCATCCGATTTGCTGAGTGCAGTGGGAGAGGCCGAAGAAAGAGGCTTTTTGAGAGGCAGTCGCCGCGCCAAGTCGTTTCGAATGACAGTCCAGCGGAGGGTACGGCGCCTAGGAAAGGGCCGATCTTTCTTGCTGCGAAAGAAGCAACTGCTACCTCCTCCAGGAGACCTGAGAGAGACAGAAAGCACAGAGAAGGATGGCTTGTTCGTTGGGGATGCCACAGCCGACATCTCCGCTTCTGCTACCGACGACGTGGCCCCAGCAGGAGCTGCAGCAGGCGCTGCAGGGGGAGCAGCAGCTGGTGGGGGCGCTGCTGCTGCTCGGAGCAGCAGCAGCAGCAGTCCGTCGACTCTTGTTCTGGGGCTGTGCACTAGGTACGGAGAAGCCCCGTACTCCACAACGAAGATAGTAAGCGTAGTTCCCCGTTACGTCTTCATTTCGCGCCTGCCTTTTTCGTTGGTAGTGCGAGAAGTGAGGAGCCGCAGCCGCGTCCTGGGAAGCGCCATGGGAGGCCGTCAAAAGGGAAGTCCTTGCGAGCTGTCGCTGTTGCCGGGAGAGACGAAGGCGTTTCATGGCGTGGAGGCGCGCGTGCTGCTTATGCACGCTGATCGGTGTCTAGTTTCCTTCCCTTTCTCCCTCGTACCCGCACACGTGCCCTCCTTTTTCCAAGTCGAGCTCATCCCCAAGCAAGCCGACCACCAGGTGTATCTGCCCGAGCACTGCCCCATCGTGCAAGTCTCGATTGTGTCTGGGCTCTTTGGGGACGTTCCTGCCCTCCCGTATACCTACAATGGCAGCTTCATTGTCCTCTCGCTTCCAGAAAACCCCCAGTTCGCTATTCTTAACCTCACGAGCTACTTCCTTGCTCACGCTCCAGCAGAACGCAGCAGACGCAACCAGCAAACCAACAGAGAGGAGGACTCTTTCGCCATTCCTGTCACCAGCGGACCGCAACCCAAGACCACTGCAAAAAAGGGCAGAGGAGACTCGGACGCAAACCTCAGAGTATGGGCACTCAACCTCCAATAGACACACTCCGTAGACACACAAAATCAGCCAAGAAAACACCAACTGCAGCAGCAGCAGCAAGGGCTGAGGGTTCAATTGCAGCAAATGCAGTTGAACCACATGTCGCACTGCAGCGAAGTTATGGGATTGTAGACAGACACAGGGGCCTCCAGACACCCGACTAGGTGGCAGTGCAGACAGGCTTGTGAGTAGAGGCATCGGTTAGTGGATGGAGTCACCATTTGCTGACGAGCCCTCGAGCTTAATCACAGCAGCATATTAATACACAAGGCAAACTGTCAGCACACAAAACTAAGCCAACTTCCTACTCCTGAAGATCACTAGCTGGTGCATGCTACCTCGCCTGCTGCATTTGCTGTATTCAGTACATTCGCTGCATTTGCTCTATGTGTTGTATTGGTTGAATTTGTTGTGCATTAGCTGGATTTGTTGGTTTTTCTACATATGCTGCGATTGCTGCACCTCCTGCTCAGTTGATCCCTCCTTGGGCTTCTGTGCCGTTTATTCCTCCCTACCACAAGAACTTGGAGAACGCTCGTGTGCGGCTGCGGGTTTTGGACGTGGAGCACTGCCCCTGGTCTGTGTATAGCTTGGCGTCAGTCGACGAAACCCTTCAGACTATCGAATTCGTGCCTCACCAGCAGCTGCAACAACAACAGCAACAACAGCAGCAGCAACAGCAGCCGGTAATGGGGTCCGCTCCCCAGGGCTTCGCGGGAAGCCCCCCACAGCAGCCAGGGTCTCCGCGTTCTACTGATGTCGGCTCGGTGTGGAAGAGTCAATTTGTGCAGCGACTCCCCACCAAGACTCTCACCAATACAGCTTCTGCCGCTGCGGCTGCTGCTGCTGTGGGATCCAGCAGCAACACCCTCGCCAACACCTCCAGGGGAGCGACGGCTGGAGGGGGTAGGGGCTTTTCTTCAGACGCCTGCTTCGACACAGAAGAAGACCAAAGCGCAAATCAAGATGCAGACTCTCGGTGAGATGGGAGGGAGGAGGAGGGGGAGGTAGAGGAAGAAAAGGACTTGAAAATAGGAAGAAAACGTAGACAGTCCAGAGATAACGGACAAGAGCACTGCATCAAATGGAACCGCAGAACGGTGCAACACTTGCAACAGATTGAACACCTCACCTCAACTCACGCTTACACCCAACGATCGGAGCTGGAGGAAAAACCATCTCTGCTGCTGCCTCCGTGGTTGCACTCCATGCATAGTGTCTTTTGTGAGTAGGGGTATCTCGCCAGCTTGGGTTATAGGCTGTGCAGTCTGGGGTGCAAGTGATGCAACCAGTCTACCTATGCGTGTCGATGTGACTTTTGTGTGCAGCAGTCTGCGTCTTCAGACTCCACGAGCTGGACTGTCTCTGTCGAGTTTCAACAGAGACCGTCCAGCGTCAACCCTTTATCTATTTTCCCTTGTTGCTGCAAATGGCAGCCGTATCCTCTTCATAACAGAGTCCCCTCACGTCGCAGAAAATCTGCGCGCCGGCGGTTCTGCCTTCGACATGATCAGAGAGGAGTTCGTAAGAAAGGCGGGGAAGCATGAAGGAGGGTCAACAGCAGCAGCAGCTGCTGCTGCTGCTGCAGCGTCGGCCACAACAGCTGCTGGGGTGGCTGGGCTTGGCGAGCCAGTGGGGTCCGCAGCAGCAGCAGCATCTCATCGACTGACAGGAGACAGTTCCTCCTCCAGCTGCGGCAGAACGAAGGCTGGGGGTGGCGGCTTCTTCGGAGGTACACCTGAAGCTGCAGCAACTAGGGAGAATACTATCGCTCGGCAGCAGCAGCACAGCGGGTCTATGCATCAGCAGCAGCATCAGCAGCAGCGGCCGCCTCCTTGGCTAGGTTTGTCTTTTGAGTTTCGTCTGCCGCGTCTCACAGTGACTTGGATTCACCAAAGTGAAGTGGTACGCCTGGGGGACTCTGTAGTTGCCATGTTGGGGGAAGTGGGGGGAGCGAACTGGTGTTGCTTGCTTGCATATGGGTCGTACCTCTTTGTCGTTTGCTGTTCGTGTTTGTCTGTTGTCTGTCTGTTGTGTTTCTGGGTTTACTGTTTGGTTTATGTGTCTCTCTGGCTGCCTCTTTCTGTTGTTTGTTTTTTGTTTCGGTCTGTCGTTGTTAAACGGCGCTGCTTAACAGCTGTCTTTCTGTCATGTGCATTTTATACCTGTATTTTGTTTTAGCCTGTTTCTGTCTTTGTGCTTGATCTTTCTTGTTGTGCTTGTTTCTGTTCCTGATCTGTCCGTTTCAATGTTGGTCGGTATTCTGGACTTGCGTGTTTCCGACTCCGCCTATGCGCTGTCTACGTGTGTCTATCGACATATGGCTGCATGCGTTAATACACGTCTATCCCGATTTTTTGTCTTGTGTTCGTTGCTTTCTGCACAGGTATTGGCTCTTCACCTGACGGGGCTTTCGTTGGCTGTATCCGTCAATCCGCGTCAGCTCGATGTTATTCTGGATGCTGTGCCTGCCGAGCGTTACATGAGGCAGACAACAACATCGCCTCAACGCAGAGTTTCATCTCCTTTGCTGGGAGAGGCCCTCGTCCGTGCTAGTTCCTCTCCACTGCCTGCAAGGGGACCCCAAGGGGGGGCCAGCTCAGGAAGCCCTACGGGTACCTCCGAGTCGCAGTCTCTTCAGGGCAGCAGCAGCCGGACTAGCAGCAGTAGAGGGTCTCCAGATTTTTCCAGCAGCGACAGTGGAGCCCGTGGAGCGTCCCCGGTGGGGGCTCCTCTCGCAGTGCCTGAGGTGACCCCTGGAGAGACCACAGGGGGGACCCCCTTGGGGTTGTGGGAGGAGGACTACGGGTTACTGGTTAAGACACGCAGCTTAGTGACCATGTCAGCTCGAATATCGATGCTGCATGTGGATCACTTTGTGAAGGGAGACATTCCTGTCATCTTAAAGAACACGGCGTCCAAGTACGGAAAGGAGACAGAAGAGTTCCTTGAGGTGGCCGTCGTGAGGGCGCTGGTAGATCCCAGACAGGCTCCCACGTACGAACTGCTAGAAGTGCGCATCAGTCCCTTTAGCGCCAACATCGAACTTCTCGTCATCGAACAACTCATCAGCATCTACGAAAAAGAAGTTGAAATGCTGCACAAATTCGCAGTAGCGACTCCACAGGTGAGACGCATCGCTTATCTTGCATTTCACCTATCTCTTTTTATCATCTTTTACATTCCCGTCTTCGGTATTGTGTCGTTTGTCTTTTGTCTAGTGCCTTTTGGCCCGTGTCTGTTGTCTTTCACCTTCTGTCCCCTTTCCCCTGTCTGCTTTCTTCGGTCTCTTACCTTCTGAGCGTCTCCTGCTGTGCCGCACGAGGGCCGATTGTGGGTCGTGTTTTCATTGAGCTTTCCTCCATTTCTGTCCTTCTTTCTGTCTCGTTTTGATTGTTTGACTCTCTATCCCTATCTTTTAGGCTCCATATTTCCCCCTCTCTGTGTCGCTGCCTTTGTTGGGCTCTCGTTTCATGTCCCCCCGTTCTCTCATATGCTTGTGATGCTGTCTGCTTTTGCGGGTGTGCTTGAGTCCATAAGGTTGTGTAAGTTGGGTCTTTCTTTTTGTGTGTATATATATGTTTGCTGCATCTCTTTTATGTGGGCATATATGCACCCACTTTTCGGTGTCGCCTGGTGTATGTCCATGCAGAAACCACCAGCGCTGCAGACAGCGCTGAAGTGCAGCGTCGCTGCAGAGGCTCTGCGTCAGTTGGCAGTCCTGAAAGCTGTGGAGCAGAGTCGGGAAGAGCAGGTCTTAGTTGCGGATGGGACAGGCGGCAAGGGGCCTTGCGGCTGCGTTGTCTCATCGTCCCGTGGGGGTCTTGGGCAGGATTCAACAACAGCAGGAGCTGAAGGATGCGGGAGTGGGGGGGGCGCAGCAGCAGCAGCAGCAGCAGCAGCCTTCCTCGTGCATCCTTTGGCAATAGATTTGGCACACCCCAGCATGCACAGCCTTTCAAAAGCCCCATTATCTCTGGACAAGTTGCGGCACACGACTAGTTCTGGTGCGCCGCTGTTGGGTTGCTGCTGCAGCGACGGGGGCCCTGAGGGGCCTGCTCCACCTGTGGGAGGCGAAGAAGGGCTTCAAAGCTTGCTGTTGCTGAGGGAGCCTGTGCAGCTACAATTTTACGCTGCTCCTCGGGTGTACATAAACCGGCCCTCGTCTCACGTGTTGGTGCTGCCAAACCCACGGTGGATGGAGTTGCACCGCGCTAGCCCAGTGTATATAAAGAGTCTGATTATTAGCGGATTGTCTCTGACGGTTTCTATTCGGACATCGGAGCATCGGATCTCGCGACAGGTCTTGCACATTGTTGACGCGCTGCCGCTTGATACACCGTACATGACAATTCAAATTGCACGCGAAAGAAGAAAGTTCAGCGTTTGTTCTTGGGCCGAGCTGCTGCATGCTCTGCGCAATTCGTACCTGCGGCAGTTCATCCGGCAGTCGCTGCCTTCTGCCTGGATCAGCAACCCGTGTGCGTTCGTCGTGGGGTTCATTAGAGGTGCCAGTGCCCTCTGCAGACAGACACTGAAAGGCTTGAAGACAAACAACAACAGTTTTGAAGGCCTCATGATGGGATTTCGCGTGGGCTTCATCCTCTTCATTATCTATACCATGGGGGGAGTCATGCAATCCCTTTCGCACGTCTTGAATATCCTACATAAGCTTATGAGGGGCTCCCGGCCCCGCCCCTACGGCGTCTTAGACGCTTTCTGGAAGGGACTAAATGGATTCCTCCTTGACACCTTCTGGAGACCCTGGGTTGCTGTCGTCACGGAGCCTGCTGCAAGTGCTACCAGGTATCCGCGCGACTAGCCAGCTACCGTGCTGCACACGTAGACCTCCACCCAGCTAGATACAACGAATCCCAGGCTTGGCATTCATATACTCCACGACAACTACAGAACAATGTATCACTTGCCGGGAGCAGAGACATTTACAGATTACATATGAGAGAGAGATGGGCACCGCTTTTTCTATACCGTCAGTGTTTGTTGTAGGGGATCCGCCTCTGTTTTGGTTGTTGCATGTCTGTTGACCGCTGCGTAAAGTGTTTCGGACCCATGTTGATATTGACGTTTTGAATATCAGTTGTGTGTTGTCTGTGCTGCCGCTTCTGCTGCAGGGGGGACAGCTGGTGGAAGACAACGGCAATTCTAGTGGCGTGTGTTTTGCGGTGTCTGGTGTCTCCTTTATTTGGTCTATCAAACTTCTTGGCTTCTGTGGCCGAGGGGTTTGCAAATACGCTGATGGGCGACTTTGAGCAGTTCACGCGAGTACAAGAGAGAGCAGACTTAGACAAGAAACACAAGCAGCAGCATCTGTCTGCTGGAGGCGGGGCTTTCTCTGCTGGGGAGGGGCAGCTGCGGGACGCAGCAGCAAGACGAAACGGAAGAAGAGAGGAGCATGCAGGGATCGGCAGCCGCTTCCGACGGAGCAGAAAGAAACCCAAGGCTGCCAGAAAAAACAGAGGCAAACTGCCTACCGACCAAACACAAGCAACCGTAGCAGCAGGCCCCGAAGGCACCGCCTTGAAAACCAGAGGTGGCAGCAGCTTCTCTGGCGCGTTCAGACGCCCCTCCTCTAAACAAGTCACATTTGCTCTTTAAAACACACACTTTCGAGGAGAGGATGTCCCATAAAGAGGAAGAGAAGAAAAAGCAAAACACCTGCAGCACCAGAGGCTGCTGCATCGGCAAACTAACATTGTGGAACCAAAAGAAATCCCACAAGCACTTTGCAACGTCTAGTCCGGCGGAATACGAAGCAGTAGGCACTCTCTATACAATCCCCATCACAGGTCCATGCGGTTAAGTAGATCCACATGCGATTATCTATCAATCCATGCCTGCATGCGTGGGGATGCACGCATTTCCTCTGCGTACACCCGATAGGGGCTCGGCAAGAGGGAAGTGCTCGCCCGAAGAGCACCCTCAAACTGTAGTGAGTTGGTTTTGAGTCCAAGCTTTAATTTATTTCTCCTTTAACGTCAAACACATTTGTTCCAGTTGATTGTACAGTTTTAGTGTGCTGTGTACAGGAGCGTGTCCACACTAGGTGCACGCACTCCAACAGCAGCCAACAGGAGACACACTAAGTGGAACTCTACAGCCTTGTGTCGTCTATAACAAATAATGAGCGGTATCCAGCTCATATAGTGAATATAGCAGCATAAGTCCGCCTATACGTAGCATCCGTACCAGTATGAAGTTCAAGTCTCAACATCAGCTCGGCCACAGGAGGCGACCTGCAAAATTAATGGAAAGAATTATCTGCAGCGCTATTGCATACAGCCAAGAAAGCTTGCTGGAACTTTCATTTGGTGCTGTCCTGCAGCACAGGCTGCAACAAGGGGCGACAAGTACGTTGCAACCTGCGTTCCCTCCCGTAGCTACAGACGCCTGGGCCGCTGCGGTGAAGAAACCTCAGTCAAGAACCAGGGGACAAACTCTTAGCTAATTGCTAATGACTCTTTTCTTTTCCTTTTTGATTCGGCCGCACCATGAAACATGCCTGAGGTGGGATCGAGGTCTCGCGCCTCCCGATTGCAGCACCCAACGAGAGAATCGGTTGCTTCCGTTTCTCCTCGGTTAGGTTCTCCAGAAGTTCCTGCTTTTAACCAACAAATTATGCATAAATAATAATAAATTACAATTTGCATTATTCAAAGTTAGAATTATAACTTGAGTTATTCTAAGTGCTTGCAATTCACTGCTGCGCGTGTTGTGCAAGGATGCAGCAGTCTCCTACATGCTGCAATTTTACCATGCTGTCCCCTTCAATGAGATTACATTTATAGAATTGTGTTTACAAACGAAAAAAAACTTCAATAAACAAAACAGACACACACTTTTCTTATCTCTCCACAAAATTGTTCGCGCCGTGGAGTTGCTGCAAGCTGCCTGTATGCATGCATGCAACAGCAGCAGCCCCAGGCTGCTGCCACCCCACACGCTGCTGCTGCTGGGGCTGCTGTAGCAGGAGGAACAGCAGCAGAAGCAGGAGCGGGTATACAGACCTTTCTAGGCCGACTTTCTGAAATACCATTTTTTTTCTTCTGAGGCGCTGGATTTCTCCGCTGTATTAAACGGCAAACTCCAGCAGCTCTTGAAGATGGTTGTAAAGGGTGAGCGAGGGGTGGCCGCCCTAGATTATGTTGACGGACCCTCTCTACAATTCTTGCTCCCCAAACGCAAGTGTTTATGCTTTACTGATGTGTTGTTGCTTCTTTCCTTGAGGAATTTCCAAGAATTGTGTCAGTTGGAGCAGGAAGGCGCAGCCTGCTGCTGCTTGGGATACTCTGGATGTTGTCATACTGCGCTGCATACATTAACTTTGGGTTATGAACTATTGTTTCTTGTTCCTGTCCCCATTTTCCTTGTTTTTCTTTATTCTTCTCTTACTTGTGACGGTGTCTCCCATCGAGATGCGTTATCGTTGCGTGGACCTCATCGATTGCCAATGATCTACAGTTCTCCTTTCTTGTTCGTGTTCTTGTGGTTCCCCTACATCAAACTCTGTTCCTTTTTTATAATTGTTTTGCCATACGTATATCGTGTGATTTGGGATGGGCGTATGCATGGATGTGTTCGCCTACTCATGCATGGGCGCGTGGCTGTATGGTACTTCATGACGAGAAGCTTGTTCTCTTTGTTCTTCGCATTCATTGTTAAGCTGCCGACTTCTTTTTTCTGTTCTGTCCAGGCGGGAAGAAGAAGGCCACCAAGTCACTGCAGCCGGCATGCAGGGACTACACAATACACCTGCACAAAGTTGTACACGGCATTCAATTCAAGAAGCGCGCACCTCGCGCCATCCGTGAAATCAAAAAGTTCGCGGAGAAAGTGATGCACACTAAGGTAAGATAGTTAAAACCGAAATCTAGTTGTTTTTATGTAAGATATCGTAATTTCGTCTCCCTTACCCTTGTAGTTGAGGTCCTCGTTTTTTACTGGCTTCTAGACGTATTCGTCGGTGGTGCTGAAGTTGGCTGTATGTTGTGGGGTGTACCTACTCCTGAACGTTAAAGTCCAGTGCACGCAACTAATGCATTCGTTGGATTTGAGAGAAGAAGGCTGCTGTTAAGACGATTTAGTGACGTCGCACCCTGTATAATGTAGAAGTTATAAAGTTTGTTAGTAGTTAGTTAGTTAGAAGTACGAAGCTGGTGTAAAGATGTGAGAACGACACGAAGATGGAATGATGTGTATATAAAGTAGAGATGGTATTCATATGAAGTCGAAATAGTACACGATGGTATATGGAAGCCGCACGAAGCCAGTTGCGCGGTAGATATGGGTATCAGGAAACACAGACCCAAAGGTATCGGCCGACTTGTGTTCTGAGTATTCGTTGTGGACGTGCGTGGTTGTGGGCGTCTTTGGCATGTGCTGGCTGTGTTGCTTTTATTGCTGTTTACTGCATTTGTGCTGCCTTCATTGTGTCCTGCGTTCTCTTCAGGATGTCCGTATTGACACGAAACTGAATAAACACATATGGAGCAACGGCATCAGGAATCTGCCTCGGCGAGTGCGTGTGAGACTCTCACGCAGGCGGAACGAGGAAGATGATGCAGCTGAGAAGTTTTACACTCTAGTACAGCATGTGCCCGTTGCCTCCTTCGCCGGACTGGGGCCAGAGCAGGTCAATGAAGAGTAATTACCCTAAACGACGACATCTCTGCAAGCTGTAACCAAAGCTAACTAGTGAAAGGAGGTACAAAAAGAGAAAGAAACGCGGAAACGCAGATAGTAGTAGAAGCACACGAAGAGACAAACACACGCCGTCCGCCTTCCACAAGGCTTCCGGTGCTGGGGACGTCTCCGGTGCTGCGCCTGCTGCTGTTTTGGAGCGGCTGTTGCTGCTAGACTCTTTGTGGCTTTCTAGTAAATGCAACAGGAGAATGTGTCTTGAAAGTGCTAATCGCAGGGAAGGGAAACGAGGCATATATATATATATATATATATATACACCTGACGCAGCC